>VXAK01016214.1:286-14427 GCA_013399435.1 Arenaria interpres
TTACTATATTTTGTTTCACTGGTAAAAATGAGTCTAGATCCAGGTAAGCAGAATATCACACAGATGAGCAGAATGTTTGAAAAGGAAAGTAAAGACAAAAGCTTGTATAATTAAATACATGAAAAATTAAGTTTT
This sequence comes from Arenaria interpres, assembly GCA_013399435.1. Lineage (NCBI taxonomy): Eukaryota > Metazoa > Chordata > Aves > Charadriiformes > Scolopacidae > Arenaria > Arenaria interpres. The sequence continues at coordinate 422 of VXAK01016214.1, forward strand.
CATTAAGTTTTTTAAAATGTTGTATGGCCAGTATCTAAGTTGCTGAGTTGTTAAATGCGATATAGTACATAATCTATAATGTCGTTTGGACCATTTTTGAGATAATGGAGTTGAATTAATCTGGTAGAAAAACAACTTGTGTGAAGACTACAAATTTTTCAATCTACCTGATAAAAACAATGTAACATGTTTAATAGCCCAGAGACCTTCATACACATACTTCATGATGTAAATGGCCAGTTATTGAAGTCCAAGGAAAGACTTCGATATCTGCTACCTAGCTTTGTTAATATTCAGACTTTGTTGATACTAGCCCAAATCTTACAGTTCGCTTTGTCTCATTTTATTTCAACAAACTATTTATGTCAGTATACGGCAATAGTTTTCATAGAAGTAGTAGTGAAATCATAAAAAATTTCACTGGGCTCCTTTAGATATGTTGTACATGTTGATTATACTGACGTATATAAATTTGTTGTTCTTAATCGCCTTTCACAGATCGCTTTAGAAGCGGAGTTTGAGGACAAAAAATTAGTGCACAGACACTTTTCTCCACAGTCCACAGATTGCAAAAAGCTTTAAAAATGCTTTAGAGTCTGAGTAGTTTTCATATATAGGTCATGAAATTACAATGTTTAAAATATCTGAAATATACATAGTATGATGATTCATATGGCATGTGTGCAATAGGGAATTTGTGGTGGAATAAATGCAATTGTTAGTCTCAAGAATCTTTTTCTTACAGTAATTATACTCCCTAGAAACTACTTCATGGTGTCAGAGCCTTGTAATAGTATTTTTGTGCATTTTAGGAGCTTGGGGGTTTTGTCTACTGTTTGTATACTTAAAACTCCCACTGCCTTGGCCTTTCTGTAGAATCCTTCTCACCGTTTGTCCAACAAGCTAATATAATTATTTGCTCCTTTCGGCTTAGTGTTATGCTCAGTATTGGGAAGAAGTTTCCCTTCTCCACAATACTTGGATATAGAAATTAATTAAATGACCTAAAAAAAAAGCTTAAGCAAGAGCGATAATCTCATCTAGCTAACAATTACCGTTTGTATTCAACATCCTTCACTTGCTGTGTTGAGCAACTGTGGGTAGCCTCTAAAAATCATCAGTCCTTTGTTCCATATTCCTTTATGAGCACAGATGCTTACAACTTCTATTGAGTGACTGTAAATAACATCATTTTTAATTAGAAATGCGCTGATTTAAAACTGCCTGCTCATCTTAGCTCCATCTTTCAGGTAACTGGAGCTGCTAATTACTTTCAAAAACCCAGGTCAAACGGTCACTATCTGAATTCATTAACCACTCAGCAAAATGTGTCTCTCTCTCTAAAAAACAGGAAAACTTTACAAATATTTTTAAAGGTCAAATTTTGTGCTCTACTTAACTAACTTAACTTTGTCTTTTGGAATAGATCTAGGATTCTATAATACTAGTAATACACCAATAGTTAATATTCTTTAAATGAGTGGTGGGTAAACTAGCTCTGTTCTTTTGTGATGGCAGAAAGCAAAATGTATTCTTAATGGTATTCATAAGTGGTAACCTTAAGGATCTCCATCCCACTGAAAAACATTCAAAACCAGTTCATTCAGATTTTCTCCATACAACTTTTTATGGTTTTGTTTCTCAAGTAAGAGAAAAAATAATCCCCAGTAGTGATCATCACACATAGACTACCAAATAATCTGTTCAAATAATTGTCGAAATTGGGTATAGAGCCCAGGCCTTTTATACCATGTCTTCTGACCCCCTGCACAGGACACATTTTTTAAATAACTGTTTTCCAATTTTAATTTTTGAGAAAACAATTTGAAGTTATCGTAACTTTTTATCTTGCTGACAGTATGAATGTTATCCAATCTAGATCTGTACTTTTGTATGACTGATATTGTTATACACACGAATACTTAAGCGACAAAGAATTTTGTAAATGCAAATCACGCTTACTGTCTTGAAGCCTAAGAATAGGCTGCCCACTGTGTGAAAAGTAATCATGCTTATAATTATTTGAAAATACCTTTGATATTTTAGTTAGTTTTCAAACAACCACGAGACTTAAAGTTGGTGAGCTATTTATAATATAAAGATGGTGTAGGCCTTTTAATTTTATGGTACTTCTTTCAGCTCTTCTTCATTTCCTGAACATTTGTTAAATTTTCTTCACTGCTTACCGGTAAAATTCTAGCTAGTTTTGATACTTCCCTTGTGATTTAAAACTGGCTTCAGATATACTTGACTGTTGTGGATTATATTCATGTCATGAATGGAGTAAGGCTTTTCTTACTCATACGTTGTTATAATTATGTGCTGTTATAATGTAGGTAAGTTTTGTTCCTTGTTGCTTCTAGCATTATGTTTTACTATACAAGTACAAAAAAACTTAAATAATATGAAGTCTTTCTTATGACAGAGGAAGCAGCTATCTCTTACATATTTTGAATGGAGTGGTATTTTTAAGGGGGCAGAATCCACTCTGTCTAAATTTGGGCATACATCTATTGCCTCTTGAGGTTTTTGTCATTTTGCCAGTTGAATAAGCAGGGTGCTTTTTTTGTAGAAGCAGCTAAGCATGCTAAATATGCTTTTTCATAAAGCTTACTAAAGAATGATGGTTTTATTTTATGTTGGCTGATGCCAGTAGGAGGGGAGGGCATGTATTATTATGCAGTATTGCACACAAATTTATTTCATGTTTGCATGGAGTGTATATTTGTTTAGAAAAAATGTTTAAGATAGATCTTCAAACACAAGGAAATACTGTGAATAATTCTGTCTTTCCCTTTTAAGAGTTACAGACGTGTTCTATATGACCCAAGCCATTCTGGCAAAAACTATTCTACAATGTCCAAGGAATAAAACCAGTGTTTGGTCTTATTGGTCTATATTTGGTCAATATAGGTATTTAAAGCTCAGAAATTTCAGAGTGGCATTATCAGCTGAGTTGACAGTTCTCTTATTTTAGATCAAAACTGCCACTACCTTTAGGAACAGCGTATAATACATGTCCTAGTCATCAGAATTCTATGGTATTTTGTGTAATAGCTGAATGCTAAATTCTCCTTTAGTTAATTCTCCATCTAATTCATGACATTGCAGTCAATGGGAATTCTATTACTAGTATCAACTAATAGGAGGAAGATCTTTTTGGATACAATTTCCTTTTCATACATTAAACTATTGCAGATAATGGCTATTGGACAGGTATGCCTCAGTATAGACAAAACCTTTCCTCTATAGTGCAGTAGGTAAAAAAGTGATGAACTTTATCTTTGATTTGGAAGAAAAAAGGTTACATCATAAGATCATCAGTATTTATTACCATTGATATTAAATATCTGTGCTAGCTGCATGTATTTGTTCTGAAAATGTTGGTGGAAAATAAGGCCATGCATATTCCTACAACAAAGCTGTTCATTGTATAATTTAGTTTTCAGCTGAGTCTGAACTTACCGCAGGTGAAAATAAGATGATCCAGATCTGTCAGCACTGATATACATGTAGGTGGTTCCATTATTATAATTTGTGAAATGCTCACAAGCTGTCTTTGTGAGGGTGCTTATATAGAGTAATGTATTAAAAAGAAGCAAGATGTTCTACCTTATGATGGCATTGCAGTTGTGCAGTTTGTGTAAAGTGATCAAATGTTTCTTAAATACACATGAGAATTTTTGAAGAGGAAAATTGAGTGTTATTGTATTCTTTTGTGTGTAAGGTAATACTACATACTTTAAGAAAGCATTTCTTGCTTTTTATGTGACAGATATGTTTCAATCAAATAGAACTGATAAGTATTTATAAACCAGATGTTCTTCCCATGAGCTGTGAGTTACTATAAGAATAACACTGCTGTTCTTATATGGAGCACTGGTATTAGTTGCAGAACTGTCCCTATCTTGAATAGTTATTGCATTAACGCCATTAGAACTTCCGGACTTTTTTCACTATTTTGAGAAGACCACTCTTTTTTTTTCAATCTTTTCTTAAATTTTACTCTCAGCAGTTGTTTAAATTTGCAGTGATGAGCCTATATAGTATGTATAATAGGTGTTAGAACCAGTCTGCAATTCTGATTAAAATAGGTGATAGAAAAAAAGAATACCCTACTTCAAATATCTACTTTTGATAAACTTATTTTTAAAAAAACAGTATATTATGGTAATACAACTGTATATAATCCAGTTATAAACTGAATTCCAGTCCTTTCCCCTCTTCCCCACCATGTTCAGAACAGAAGCAAATCAATGCTTATATTAAGAGGTTTTCTTAAGACTAGCTGATACACTTAGCAAAAAATGGGTAAGATTTTGGACTTACGTACTTTTCATAGAGTCATTCTGCTTCAAAAAAAAATTCTGAAATGACACCAATTTAAGCTTGTGCTCTTGTAACTGTGTGGATATGCCGTTTCAGAGCTCTGCTTGGGATGTTTGGTCCACATATAAATCCATGTTTGAGCTTGAATAAGGAAAATGGCCAGCTCCATGATCCAGTAAATTCTTTATGAAAAGCAAATGAGCTGTAGTCACCTAAATTGAGCTACTCCTGTGAATGTTTAACCATATTCCCTACTTTAGTCACACGATTATGGACACCTTTCCATGAACAGAGCATTCCTAATCTGTAAAAAATTGCTCAATTGGTACCTAAACAAGCTGGTATTCCTCATTATGTGAAATTAAGGGCAAAGTATATTTTATCTATCCCTGAAAACAAAATTCCTGCACTGAAGTGTGGTCGACAATGTAAAAAATAAGGTATTGGAAAATAGGTTCCAATTGTGTAGCCTTTTTTATCTACCTGAAATGTGAATATTGGAACCATCAAATTTTCATATAAATAGCAGCTCTGCTTCTCTCCTCTAGTTCTGGCCAGTGTGCCATTTTTGAAATATTCAAACAAAGAAACCACAAACCGCTAGTCACACCACAATACCAGCTTGTGTTTACATTTTCAGCTCTCCAGATCATGATCCTATTGAGTGCACATAGAGCGAGTGCGTGTACACGCGCCCATCCACCATCAGGAGAAATGAAACTGTAAACACAAGCTGGTATTTTGGTGGGGGCACACTAATATGGCGGTTGGTGGGGTCGGAAGGTGGAGGGTGAATTATGGATCCAGAATTTCCTTGTTTTTTTCTTTAAGTCAGGCTGCTTGCACAGTAGCTGCTTTTCAAACTGAAATGTTTAGTTGTTTTAAAAAAGTAGGGCCTAATTATAAACTATGTATTCAGACTTGAAAGAAGATAGATGAAAGCACTAATACTTGACATACTTAAACTGGACCATGAATTATAAACCATATTACAGAGACGTCTGCTTGCATGAGTGGAAGGTGAGAAGAACGATTTTACCATTTATGGAATTATTTGCTGAACTATCTAGTGAATCATCTTGTTTAATATTAAACTAAATACCAAAGAAATCATTAAAAATAATATGGTGAGAGAAAAGCAACTACTTTTAAATTTGAAGAATCTAAGATTTATATTTGAATATAAACTCTTTAAGTTATAGAGCACTTCAGTTATAGAGACTGAAGAGATGAAATGTATTTAATGAGATATCTCTAAGAGCTTCTTTATGTTATCTATTGCTTAAATATGTCTGCAATTCTCTATTCTTTTTTTTTAATCAAATGAAAGAGTATTATTTAACTAAAGCAAGCTAGTGTGCCTGAACAAAGCTTTTATCTGGAGAAGACTTGGTTTGGCTGCTTAAAAATCAGCTGTTGCCATTAATCTTTATGGAAATCTCATCTTTGCGTCTATCTGAAATTGGTACATCTTCCTTAGTGGCCGTTTATAGCCATTTTATCCTGTCTTCTCCAAGAAGAAAAAGATGAAAGATGAGTGTTGCTTAAAGAAGAAGTGTATTGCTATTTTGAACACTAGCGTTCATGATCAAGCCATGGCTTTAAGGAACAGACCAGAGACAAGAACAAAAAGAAGGCTGTTTGCAGAAGGAAAATAAAATATCCCATTAAAATCTAACTAGTCTTATAGCTTCTCCTAGGGGGAGAGCAGCATGTCCTAATTTTCAGTCCTGCTATCATATTAACATCTTGCGTTAACAACAGCATTTCTGAGCTCACTCCTTTAAACGCTATATGTTGTTCTTAGTTCCATAGTAGACATTTTAAAACACTGCAAAATAAATTAGACTATAGATACTAAAATAGCTGCTTTAAAAATTAACTTAAAAATTAATAACCTTAAAAATAATAAAATGTAGACACATTCTTTTTCTCTCAAAACCTGTAAATGCATTTTATTAGTTGCAAGTTTGATTACTTAGCACACAATGCCCATATTTATCTGATCCTTTTTAAAAAAATATTATATGTTAGAGGGAGCACAGGACTCAAAGAAAAAAAAACACAGGCTTTGTTGTGAACTGTGAACTGTGCAAGTTGCATAATATCTTAGTTCTTAGTACATGTCTGGTTAAATAGAGCGAAGAAGGCTGTTTGCCTGTACTTAAAGGACTTGTGAAATTTGACATGTATGTATTTTGAGCATTTGGAATTGCTAACTGGAAGAGACTACATATAATAATTGCTTATCCTTATAATTATTGTGATCCTTTCAGAAAAATAATATTCAGAAGACTGCAATTCAGGCACAAGATCGGAAAATATACCACAAAGCTTTAAAACAAAATCAAGATCAGGGTACTTAATGTAATTAAATAAATCTGAAACCAAGATATTTTCATCTGCACCTTTAGATAGTTCATAGAATGTCAGAGACAGATTTGAGAAATCACCAAAAAGGGATAAATTTTCCTTCTTACGGCTGTCACATTTGTGCTATTAACTCACTGATATTTTTTACAGGTAAGCTTTAAGTTATTTGTGTGAAAAATCACGTTTTGATTTGATTTAATGGAAGCTGAGATTCTCAGTGTAATCCATCACACAATAGTGGGAAATTTTCAGTAAAATCATGAGAGTTAGCAAACTGCTGAAAGCTTAGTGAACCAAAACTGTAGTAGAATGAGTTGGTAGTTGGTGGGAGGCACCATCTCACACTCTCATCTACGTAAATGATTGATATTTTTTTTTGCAAGTTTCTTGTTTGTCATTTTTTTGGAATTTAGATCCTCTTTTTTTCATGCTGATAGGCAACAAGATGTGTCCTGTTTTAGGGGTGACTTCCATCCATCTAGACTTGCTGCTTATTTCTGTAGACCTTTCATGTCACTCTGATCTCTCCATTCATAGCCAAGGAATCCATCCAACAGCAAGAAAGAATTAACCTTTCAAAGACTTACCTAGCCTTAAGATAAAAGAATTCTTCTCTGGTAGGGCAGAACAACAGAGATCCACCAGGCAACCCATCAGTACTGCAGAGAGACGTAGTGTTAAGAGATCTGCTCACTGTTTTTCCCAGACCTTAAGAGAAGACTAGTTAGCAAGAAGTGATGAATGCGAATCTTGCTAATGTTTCTCCCATACACATTTTCTACTAGTAGCTATTTTTACTACATTTTGCTCTGAAATATTGTGTTTCTTTGAAATCTTATCCATCCAATCCATAATCTTCTGATTTATGGCTTCCTAATTTTTTATGAATTCCTATTTATTTCCTACAGAATTATTATGGTGTCATACAAATTAACATTAGCCTAACCAATAGAAATAGTATAGCTGCAGTAGTAACTATAGCTGTACAGCTATTAGTAATATAAAGGTAGATCCCTGGTTTTTAATATAAATTACTTCTTTAATACAGAGCAGAAAAAACAAAAGGGAAGATTGTATTTCTGAATGCCACAGCTGAGAGAACTGGCAGAGATCAGTCACTCTTTAATTTCAGTTTTAAATGCACCAAAGATAAAAACTTTATACTAAACTAAAATAAGGAAAATTCATAGAGCTGGTATGCAATTGAATGGTTGGTGTGAATAGGAAGCATGTAGCCAAATCCCACCTGTACACACTTTTGCCTTCTGCCAACATGCTACTATGACAATTTTGCTTTATTTATTAATAGAAACAATTATTAGCATAATTTTTAACTGTCAAACTGTGGATTGTCTTTCATATTTACTATGCATATATTGCATATGTTTTAATGCAGTACATGGAAGAAAACTTCTGAAATTATATCTCTTTACATAATTTCATATTTTCTATCCAAATTTAGAAGTAGTAATGAAAATATTCATGAAGTATATAAATAAGAGATAGAAAATTGTTCTGTTATGTAAAAACTGATTTGAACAGCATAGCACCCAATAGAGGGTTAGTTTCAGAATTATTTAATTTGAAAATTTCTTCCATAAGAGCTATTATTTTAAAAGGCTTCTACTGACATTTCAAAGTAGTGTGATGTATATTTGTATATATTAAACAATAAAACACTTTTAAGAATGCATTACATTACATTTACAATTAAAGGCTTTTAAAATATTCTTTGAAGGGTCAGATTAAACCTTGCATAGGTAAAACTCAGTTCAGCATGAAGTACGATCGATAGACTCACATGTGGTATGCCAAGTGGCTGAAAATACATTGGATAAAGTAGGTTACTATTACTATTCTATCGCTGTAATTGATGTGCTTGTTGTTTTTTTTTCTTGGAGGAGGAGTATGGAATGACTTGCCTTATGCTTGTTTTGAGGAAGTTCCTTCAGAATTAGATCTTATTTACAGTAAATCCAAGGCTGTGGTTCCACTGAAGCTGAAGCCAATCTAAATGTTGATTGCTGCAAACCCTACTTTTGGCCATATGTTACCACTGCTTTCCCTTGAGCTCTCTTTGCTGTGCTCTTCTCCAGCATGTTCACTGGCACCTTCACTCATCTGACTTCAAACCGAATCTCTTGTAGCTCAATGGCCTGCTACCAACCCAGAGAAGCGTATTTTATATAAGATTGGGTTTCTGTCTCTTTGGCTTCCTTATGGGTCAGATCAATACCTCTGCCAGGCAGACATCCAACCAGGTTCGGAACAAAAAAGAAGCAGAATAATCTCTTTTGACAAGGGCTTGTTTTTAGACCAGCCTAGTTGTATTGTCGGGCTGCAGCCTGAATAGTATTCTGCCATAAAACAACTCAGCTCTGTGGGAAGGCGGTGGGGGGACAGCATCATCCAAACACCACTGCTCATGCAAGGGAGTAGGCAGAAACACTTGACAGAAAGCACACTGGCAGCTCTGATGTAGAGCGGTTCAATGTGTCACGAAACTGCAGCTTTAACTAATGAAATTGGGTAGTTGGCTATGTGTTGCTTAGGAATTATAAGAATATACGAACCTTTAATTTAAAACAATGTCATGTTTATATTTAAACAGAAATAATATAGTAATGGGTTAAGTGTGTTGTTTTAGGATAGCACATTGGAACAGTCTGAAATTCATCTTGTAACATTATTCAGTTATTAAATTATTGTACAATAAATGCAGTTTAATTATTATAATTAATGTTTTGTAAATATTTAAGAATGGGAATCTGAACCTGATTGCTTTCACATCCATGGGAGCTTGGTTTCTCTGCGTAGGATTAGATATACTCTCAAATTCCCTAAAACTCATGACAGCATTTTACCACAAAATTGGTCACTCAGCTGTGTGTTTTAGACATAGACCTCAGCAGATTTTAAACATTTAGATCTGTCTGCTGTCAAGGCTTTCTTTGGATGTAAGAATGTCCTGTTATTACATTAATTGTTTCAAGACCAGTACATGTAAAGTGATACACAGAGCCTTTTGAAAATACAATAAATACTTATTTCCAAAATAGCTACAAAAAGAAACTCAGTAGCTTAAATTGTGTCATATTAGATATGCAGTTTTGCATAATTTTAATTATCTCGAAGCGTTGTATCTAAATAGTATTAATGAGGTTAATATCCATAAGAAGACAGATTTAGAATCTCATTGCTAAAACTGGTCAAATAATTCATAATGAATTATTCACCTTGTTTTTTTCATGAACTCTTGGTGAACAGATTGTGATTTTCTCAGAAGGATTAATTATTCAAAGTTATTCACCAAAAAACTTAATAATTCTTGGGCTCGGTTTCTTGGTGAGCAATATATTGTGAACATCTGACCAGCGCCAGGATTGCAGATCGTACAAAAGTGTTTTTTTTCCTATTGTGACCTTTCCTAATCAGTTCAGGTTTCCCTGAGATGAATGTTTATAAGACTTTTTTTTTCTTATACTGTCTAGGGAACTGTCCCTTTAAATCTGACAGAGACATGCAGTAGCAGTCCTAAAACTAATACAATATTGTCTCTGCCTTTCAGTTACTAAATATTGTATGGTGTATTACACCTTTATCTAGTTTTCTGTTTCTTACTCTTCAAGAGATAGTTCATTGTCAGCTATATATGGACGATGTGGGTTTATATATTGAATTATACATTCAACATTTTCTTAGAATTGTTGCTGAAAATGTTCTGCATAAGTGAATAATATTTTAAATTGCTTATCTAAACCAAGTGAATTAATTTTAATATGTTTTAATGTTATCTGATTTGTGTACTATTCAGAACATTTTTTTTTCCTGTAGCAGTTTATATCCATAGACACATTGCTTTCTCTGGCTCTCAAATATGGAAGTTGTCAATCTCCACTGTGATCTCTTCACTTTCTGCAAAAAAGTTTCCAGTGGAACGGCCTACAGTTGCCGGACTAGTCATGGAGTAGCCAGGGTTATTACTCTCTCACTGAGCGGCAGCTCTGTCTTCCAAAGAGGAAGACAGAGAGTCTTCTTGTGGCTCTTCTTTTCTGGAATTCTCCCTTCTTTTTATTTTTAACTTTCATAAGGAGTTCAAATCACATCCTTCAGATGTAACAATATAGCATTACCTTTTAACTTTAGAAGACTCCATATCACTAAAATACTTAAATACTGAAAGGAATACGAAGAAAACAAAGCCTTTTGCCTTATTCTCATGAATCAAATGGAAATAACCCATATAGGTAGCCTACTGGCACTGTGACTCTTCTGTTACCATCACATTTAGCTGACTTCTTCTTCTTCAACCTTTGCTGTTCACAGCTTCTCTTTACTAATGTCAGGAGAATGTACTTGTAAAAGTACATCCAATTATTTTTTGCCCCAATGTACTTCTGTAAAAGTTAGGGGGTTGCTTTCTACAACATAAAAATCGATATACTGGATTGATGGACAATTCTGAAATTGATCGTGAGTGATTTTTCAGTCTTACCTGTTGTCTCAGGACCATGGAGAAGAGTCCAATAATGAAATATTAGAATACTCAAAGTGTAAAGCTATTCAATTAACATTAAAATTGATTCATTATAGTTCTATATCCCCCTATATCCTTTACTTGTCTCTACTCCCACCCCCTCAGTATCCCTAGTAATCCTTAGATTACCTCAATATCTTAAACCTTCAGGACACCCTCTGTTCCTTTAATGGGATATCCCCAGAGTATTTCTGGCTTTTCCTATAACCTCTAGGTTTGAGTTCTAGCCTACCAGCTAGGTAAGAGACATCACATGGTGAGACTGGTCCAGGAGCTCATGGAGATTTTTTTGGTCGATGAAGTGCTGCCAAATGGAGCAAATAATAGTTGGGTTTTTTATGCCTGTTCCCTAGTATTAACAGCCTGTAATTAAGATTCATAATCTTAATATATATTTCTCAGTCAAACTTGGTTGAGCTTTGCCAACAGATTTAAAACTTATTAGGAGATAGGCCATAACCCCGTAGTTCCCCCTTTTTCCTTATTTTCTCTGGAGGACAGAATTTAAAAAACCAACACATTATTTCCTAAAGTGCGGTAAATGAACACTGAAAAATGTCTGAGTAGCATAGTACTTAGGAAAAAAAAAAAAAGAATATTATACTAAAGAATATTATGCTATTTGCACAATTGTATGCATACCTATATCTGATGCAAAGGTTCCTAGATAACAATAATATAGAAGCCATACCTGGAGTTGAGGGAGATAGATTCTGTTTTACAAGTCCAGATGTCACAGAACTCTCCAAACAGTGTGTGCAGTTATATAGCACCACATGTTTTCCAGTATGCAATTTTAATTAAGTGAACTGAGAATGAAGGCCCAAGCCCTGTTCTCCTTAATCGTGAAAATAATCCCATAATTTTTGTTCTGAATTTCCTGGATACAGTTGATGCACATGAAACTGTAAACATCAGCATTGTTTTTATTAGGTTATGCCTTACATTGTTCAACATTAAGGAGATTTATGTCATCATTAGAACAGAGGCAAAGGAGTTGTGTGAATGCAAGATATGTTATTTATATATATATACACACATATATGTGCATGAGAAGGCTTGAAGGCCACTCTGTCCAAAATAAAACTTGAAAAGCAAATTTTTTAATGGGAGAAATTATCTGATCCTATGATATTTTATATAAACATTGGGACACTGATGTGGGTAGATAATATGAAACTTTAAAGGAAACTACAGCACTTTTAAAGATCGGTTATGTTCTATGTGTTTATGACGCACTAGAAAAAATAAGAGAGTGGATCAGCAAAGGTGTCAAAGAAGTGTTTGCAATCTGGAAAAGGCATCACAAATAATAATCCGGACAAGCACAGAGATGGGGAACTCATCTGAATGTAAATGCTGCTTATTGAATATCCTAGAAACAGATTTTTCTCTGTGTGTCTGGTCGAATTACTATTTTAGTCAAACTAGTCTTCCTTTTGCTGTAGTCGACTTTAGGTGAGGATTTCTATCATTCTGCCTAGTATGACCCTAGTATTTCAAGCAAAATTGTCCCTCTCAAAGATCTGACTTTTTAAGGATCTGTGAAGATAAATGTATATATATTCCAGTTCCGGCTGAAAATGTATGGATCTGTTTATATCCCCACTTTCCTCTAACTTGTGTACGATATTGATCTGATGGTGGAACGGAATGATGAAGAATTATATTCTAAATCTAAATATCTTTTCTTTGTCTGACTGAATTATCGGGTGCTATTTAGAAAGCGGCCGTTGGACTCGGATAGGGAAAGCCCGTTTTGAAGAAAGAGGGGAGGGGGCAGCCGGATTAGAAGCCGCTGGGCGAGCGAGGAAGCAGCAAGGCAGAGCCGTGCGGGGCTGCGCGGCGGCAGCTGCTGCGGAGCGGCGCGGGGTGGCCCGCCGTGCCTGGGCCGGGCCGGGCTGGGGGGCACACACCGCGCTACGCCTCTGCATCGCCTTCCGAAACAGCCTCTGTTTGTGATCGAAATAGAACTGAATTCCAGGAGCGCAAAGGTGTTTCAACTGAAGGTGCAATTACTGAGTAATGAAATGGAAAAGGATTAGTATGGGAGTGGAAGTGATAGCGGGAAAAGCCGGCAGAAGCGGCGGCGGTGGGAGGCAGGCGGCGCCGCACGGCGGGCTGCGGCACAGGCACCTGCCCCTGGCGAGGAGCAAACTGCCTGGCCTGCCTTCCTGGAGAATCCGCTTTTTCTTCTTAATCCTAAACACACTGAGATATTTATTCGTGAAAATAAGACTATTAAGAATTCACAGATTATCGGAAACATTAGCTAATCACCCTACGCCTGTCCTAGAAGAGACAGACAGACAGTGGGGAAAGCGCTGGGGACGGGCTGGTGTGAAATGCAGCAGCCTTGCAAAGCCTTTCCAGCTCCAGCCTGCTTATTACAAGAAAAGGATCATGTGAGGATCCTTTGAAAGGCAATGTTCTGACTAAAGCAAGCAACTGCATTAATTGGGAGTCTTGTATTCATACATGCTGGGCTAAATAAAGCAAGCTGGTTTGCTGCAGCAGGCTGGGGAAAATATATAAAACTAATCCTTTCAACTACTTTGTCGTTGATTAGAGTATCCATAACAAATGCAGAGTCCTAAGAGTTCCGTGTAGTAGCACGGAATATCTTTTTAGGGAACAGGATAAGAATCCTAAAGTGAAACAAAATGACCAAAAGGGTTTTTTTTGTTTTGGTTTGTTGTTTGTTTTTTTGGTTTTTTTTTTGTTTTTTTTTTTTTTTTTTTTTTTTTTTTTTTTTTTTTTTTTTTTG
>VXAK01016214.1:14684-29390 GCA_013399435.1 Arenaria interpres
TTAAAAAAAAAAAAAAAAAATCCTCCTCAGAATGTTATACTATTAATTGCCAATTTGCATATGTGTGCAGCTGCTGTTTTGGCTCCGATCTTCCATCCGATAAGCTTGCTGGAGGTATCACAGAGCACTTGGCAGCTTTCCTATTTGAAAAGAAAGCCTTCCTAACTACAGAACAGCTGATAGTCTATCAGTGATAGACCCTGATGGCGTGAATTACAATTACACTACTTTTCACACTAAATCTGGGTGATAGCTACTTGGAAAGAAGTTTCATCATTTTTTACCACAAACTGGAAAAAGAATTACATGGTCATGCTGTGCTTTTAAAGGCAGTTTGGTTCACTTTTGTCTATTTAACACCTAATTCCGAGGAGTCCATAGGCATCTGGAGATCTGAACGTCGCGTAATGAATTCACTGTTTAGATGGGAGATTTTTTAAATCTACCTCAAATTACATTTATTAACAAGGCGAGCAGGAAGTGTTAGAGTTGTTAGACGCTTCATTTATTAAATAATTTGTGGGTATTTTCAGTTGTCATATCCAGAGTCATGGGGGTTTACTTATTTTTTAATTAGCGATTCCAAAACAATGCTACTGCAATTTAACAATTCATCACATAATCTGGGGCTGTTCAGTTCAGCCACTAATGCTAGATAATTCAGATTGTTATTTTGATCTGTTTATAACTCATTTTGTTGTGATAAGAGAACTGCTGCCTTGAAATTAAATGGCACAATTTCCTATGCACCTTGTTGCGACCTCGAAGTTAACTATATCGTCTTTGTCTACCTATTTCTTAACGTTATACCTGGTATAGGAAAGCAACGGTAATTTAAAATTTTCACTTATTTGTTCTCTCACTTCATGATTGGTCCCTATTTCGCCTTAATGTGTTTTCATATACCACTGCGGAGGAGGAGGTGGGGAGGAATGCAAGTGTCAAAATAAATTTAATTGTAAGAGTAAGTCACCCACATTGCTGCCGAGGTCACGGTGTCTAAACTTTTTCCTTTATACGCCAGCAAGTTAATTTAGCGAGATTTAGCTGCCTTCATAGTTAAATGTAGCTGTTTAAATATCTCATAAAGGCGTAGTGGAAAGCCTGACTCCTGACGTAGCTAACCTAACAGAAAATAGACTTTGTTTTCCTTTTTTAGTTGCTTGCTTTATTAGATTTCTCACTCTCGCAGATTATCCAAAAACTACCCATTGATTGATCGCCCGTAGAGCTGCATTTGGTGTAAAGAAAAACTTCACAGCTTTATTGGCTCCCAGGAGACAAAACAAACATAACAAGATATTCGTATTAATACAAACAATGCAACAAATGAGAAAATCATCACATTTAAATAAGACGGTAAAGTCAGTCCAGTGCACATCCCAGCCTCTGATCCACTAGACATGGCAGCTCAACTCATCACCAGCGCTCTCCGCCACGGTCCCTATGGGAGGTGCGTTATTGCTCACAGCATCTCCTCGTCGCGAGCACAATTAGCATAAGAAAATGCCACCGAGTAAAACTTTAAAAGCCCGGTTTAACGGTATTTTACCGCAGCTTTGCGACTCCAACTATGAAGGTTGAGATTAGTCTGCTTCTTCAAAGAGATTTTGAATTATTTGTTTTTCTTTCGGTGCGTACTCGTACCTGGAAGCTGTTGCTCATTTTTTTTAGGGCACCACGCATCTAATTGTAACAAGGCGTTTATTGTGGGAAGAGAAAGCGAGAAGATTCCAAGTTTCTGCCATTTCTTCTGAAGACAAAGAAAGGGATGTGTCCCTTTACCCTTGGTTTAAAAAAAGTCCAAGGAACAGTTTTATTTTTAAAGAAAGAAACTTCCCCTCCCAACACAAACACACCCACACACGCCACGAACTTTTTTATTTAAAAGAGTGCTAATACCCTCTTAGCTTCGTCTCGGAAACATCACAAAAGGAAAGGAACCGGTTTTGAGGACAGTGAGCCAGTAAGTCCAGTCTCTGTCTTATTTCCTACGCACTCTTTATCAAAAGACGCAACCAGCCTGATATATAGTAACATTTTCTTCACCGGCATTTTCTTATAATAGCTATTTTCTTCACCCTTTAATGGAAAAGTCACTTAGGCCCAGTGGGAAATATGGACCTTCTGAAATGCTCTGGGAGTCTTACCATCCTTATCATTTTGTTACCCTCACGCAAAGGGCTAGGTAATTGCTGTTCAGCCATTCTGGTAATCTCTTCTCTTTAATAGACTGACTAAAATCAAAGTGAAGCTGGATTTGTTGGCCATACGATTCCCTTGAAGCCTAAAAAGGTTTGACAGTTCTGAGAATCGCATCACGTTTCAGGTCTTGAATCCATTTTCCACCGGATGGCGAGGTCGAAAAAGGCTGAAGGGGCTGCCTTTTCTTTCCGTGTTTGTAGCGTCTTCAGGCCGGACGGGCATTTCTTGGCATTCCTGGTATTCTACACGAAGTAAAAAGCAAGGCTACCTTATAAATGCTTACTGCGCTCCCGCCCATTACATTTTAATGGGCTTGTGAACTTGAACGCATGACTACAGCCTCTCCGCTAATAACATCTGCACTGGTTTTTTTTTCACACTTGACCGTCGATCCCCGCACACGCCCGCCTCGACAGAGCTTCGGGTAAAACTTGGGGCGCACAAGGTTTGCAATACCGGGTCCTGCGGGCGGGTATCGCTTGCCTTGCCTCTTCCGTGCGCAGCTCCGTAAGACTTGTATGAAGGAGCAACACGCACGTGTTTAGATAATAAAAAACCGCATGTAAAACTAAATTGACTTTAAAAGAATTTGTGGAGCATACAGGATTCTGTTCCCTTAGAAGACGCATACACAGACTACCGCACGACTCTTCAAACAGTTGCAATTGCGGCATATAATGCCGAGCTATCACTACACAAAGTAAATTTTAAAATGACGACTCTTAAAACCTTGCTAAGGTGTAGGAAGCTCTTTCATGACCAACTGATACAATATTTCGAATTACTTTCCAGCTACGTATTCTTCTCAGACTTATTTTGCCCTAAATACGCGTGTGTGTGTGTATACACGAAATTATGTGAAGTAAAACCTTCGGAGAAATGCAGGGAATAGTACGCCCAAGGAGATTTCGGAAGTGATACAAAAGAATGAAAGGAAGTTTCAATGGTAGAAGGAAACCTGCTGTTCCTGTTCCCTGGGCAGAAGGAGGACTAAACCTGGTGGCTTTATCCTGGAAGACTTTTATCATTCTTGGAATACTTAGGGACACTAAACTCCCTGAATAAAGAAATCAGATGAATCCATTCTAATTAGGGATATTCCTGTTGCTACCGTCTTGTATCACTTCAGGCAACTGGGAATCTATAAGTAACAAGCTTATTTGATCTGTATCAACTGCAGTTAAATGGACACATGGATGAGAACTCTATTAAAAAATCAGTGTATGCGATTTTGGCTGCTGAGTCTCCGTGGGCTTTCACATCTCGGATGGCATGGAGCCCGAGGTTTCTCTCCCGTGCTCCTATTGAGCTTGGACGTGACTTTTTTACGCCCCCACCCTTATGTCCAGAGTTATGTACATGTTTCCACATATTAAAAATGTAGTCTACACTGCTCGGATTGGCAACACTATCAGAGCCTCTCCAGACGTCTCCGTCACCGGGTCTATGCGCGCTTTGAACAGTTTCACTCAAGCCAGCTAGTTCCGTTGGTCTGGTTCTGCACTGGAGGAGAACTTGCGTAAGACTACAATGATATTTGTCTCCTGCTCACTTCACATTGTGTGCCTCCTCCTCCAACTGCTGTAATCCCTTTAACCCAACAGAAACCTCCAACGCCCGACTGTTGATAAATTGGTGGGTCGGATGGCCTTTCACCTGGTTGTCACCCCTGGAAAAAGTGCTAATGGACATTTGTAGATAGGATTCTCGCCCGTCCGGAGGCTCTGTTTCTGCTGTGCAGGCACGGTCTTGTCACACAAAGGCTGGACTCCACACCCCGTCTGAACGTATATTCTTTTGCATGCACACTGACCCCAGGAACAGTTTCTGGGGTTTGTCAGGGCACCTGTTGTAAGCAGATGTTCTGACAGTCTCACAGTCCGCCGTCTCAACGACTTGTCTCATTCCGTTATCTCGTGTGCGTGAGTAACCCGTGTACAGGAGCCTTGTGGTGGCGAGAAGGGCAGTTAATCAATAAAAACAATAACCAGAACATTATTTGTCACTCCTTTGCTGGCGGCCAATTATAAAGAAGAAACTTTGAATGGCGGCATATCAGTAATGCCGGGAGGGGTGGCAGTGCAGCTGCACGGGCTGCCTTGGTTCATCCATCATTACCTAGCAAATGAGCCGACTGCCTTGTGGGCAGGTACAGAAGCCCTGGCAGGCGAGCAAGAGAAGAGATTATTTTTGCATATCTCCTGTGAATCTCCAGGGAATTCAGTGGCGTTCCTGATCTCAAATGCTTGTAATTAAGAGGATGGCGTCTTTGGGCTGGAGAATTCCGGAGAAAATCATTTTCACAGCACCTAGAGGGCTTGATGTCGCGCTTGATGACAGATGGGAAACCTTTATGAAGGCTCCGTAACCTTTTGCCCTGAGAGAGTATACTTTTTGACGCTGCAGGATTGGGAGGATATAGATGTTTTTACTCGGGTGATAGTGTGGCGATTTTTTAAAACAACGAGTCATTTATTAAAGTATTTTAATGGACTATGCAAACAGCGAAAACCTGACAAAGCTCGTGTCACTGCTGAGAGCGAAAACATAACTATTAACCATAGAATGTTTTGCTTACGGAGACTTTTATCTTGCACAGAAATAAGATATTGGAAAAGACTAGAAGATAAGCTTTCATGTTTCGTCTTTTCAGATCATGACCTCAGGAATGCCATGCCACTTCCATTAATCCTTTTCTCGAATTAAGATGCCTGTGAATATGAATAAAGTAGTATTTAAAAAACGATAGAAAGGAAAAGAGAAAGAGAAAACAAGACTCATTCACATTCCGAGTCTGCTTTCTGTCTCACACGTATTACATTTCACAAAACAGATAGAAACAATAGAGCTTATTAAGAAAAACTTGTTTTGAATGGCAAATTAAGCATAATGGAAATACACACGTTTTTACAAGTAGTTATTTTTTTCACCAATTGAATATTTTAAACCTTTTAAAAGTATGTACTTGTCTCTGAAAAATGTTTTTCTTTTAGCTCATTTTCACCATATCACCCTGCTATATATATCTATCTAAAATTTTTAATTCGGTCAGCTTAGAGACCTTAATAAGCACAGCACCTTGTCTGCGGCCAGACATTAACCAATAGGGGTGCCCTACCTCAGCTATTTATGAGCAATATCAGGGTGGGTTTCCAGGCTGAAGAGGCTGATGCACGGATCGGTCCACATTATGGCTTCTTAGGCAGGAAAACCCGTGTTTATTATATTCAAGAAGATATCTCAGCATCCGTCTTCGACGGAAATACCTTTTAGGTGCAGATAAATCATCAAAATAGGTATAATAATTTGATGCTAGTTTGGAAAATTATGTGAAATGAAGAAACGATCCGAGAATCTTTTAATGAAAAGGAAGCTTGACCTAATGAAAAGCCAGTTTCTGCTTTCATCCTTATGTATAGTTCTAAAAAATATTAAAGATAATAGCAAAGAAAGGCAAGTTTTTATCTCCATCCCCCATATCTCTAAATTCAGAAGTACAGAAAAAAAATAATCTCCTTTAAAAAGGGCACAGAGGTTAGCTTGAATTTTGCTTTATATTCTAAATCCATTGAATCAGTATTCCCGGTTTGCACAAACCTGATTTAGTGTTATACGATCTCTTAAAACATAAAACACTCCAATGTTGAGCACTAAGGTGGACTGCATTTTTCTGCTTCTTAGGTATTGCAGCGATCTGGGAATTTATTTTTACAGCCTGAGATGTCAGTATGCCACAGAAGCATGAAAATCTCACCATCTGTATGCTCATGGACAATCTCATCAAGTACACTCAACGACAGACTTAGAATAACAAAATTTAAACGCTATCATTACCGCCTATCCGTACATGCACTCAAATCTATCTTAAATAGCATTCAACCTGAGTTATCATGCCGCTTACCTCAGGCCTAAAACACTATATAATCCATTCCAGTGTTTGCTCACCCGCATGAATCCTGTCATGTAACAGGCACATGCTATTTGAAATAACACTTGTTAAATTAAATGGGAGATTACACAGAGATGCATAGCATTTAATTTTGCCGAGTGCTGATCCATAACCCAGTGAAGGTTCGGGAGCCGAGCAATGGCTTCACCTGGCAGTTTACCTCATGTGCCGGGCAGTGTCCTTCTGGATATGTGTTACTTGTCAGTGCCAGGAAACAAGGATATGTTTTAGCTGGAACTCTGTTATAGCAGACACTACATAGTTTAGATTAACTCCTTTCAGTAGTACAGCATCAATGTGTTATTCCCTTAACATAAAACATACAGATTATGTAAATCTGTAATAAATACTATTTTGAAGTGTATAGTAATCAGAAATCTTTCAGGGCAGGATGGAATGGAAACTGAGAAATATTGGAGAGTAAACATTCCAACGCTCATTCCTCTGCTTCTCCTGGCAGAGAGGAGCACTTGCTGTAGCTGGGCTGCTATCGCTCCAGCGCCGGGGTCTGCCCTGTGAATCCCACAGTGTGGACTTGCAGGGAAGGCTAGGGCCAGAGCGATCCCACGCAAAGCGTTTCTCCTCTCTCTGCAGACCCTGTTTGTAAATGGGAAGGGTTGTTGCTGGTCTGAGGGAAGGCCAGCCCTTTCTGTACCTCCTCGCAGGGTGCAAACCGGGTACGTGCGGTCATTCAGGCTTGCAAGGGCAAGCAATCCGAGAGGCAAAAGGCAGCGGTGGAAGAGAGGCCGTTACAACTCGCTTACAACATGTTGGGCATTCCAGACTCTAGTCACTGCGCAGAACTAAGGGGGCAACGGAGCCCCTGGAGCCCATCAGGAATTGGCACAGCTCTGCATTTGCGGGCCTGGCCCAGGGCTTCCCTAGGAAGCACCGCTGCGCTGCCGGCTATCGTCTGTCCTCCTGCGGGGAAGAGGGAGCCAGGATGTCAGCGTCAGGAACCCACAGGACTTGTACGAAGTCTCTCTCTCGCCTCTGCCCCTTGTGGGGACACATACTGACGGGCTCCTGGAAGCCTGGGCACCGAGGGCGAGGTCTGCAATCTACCACCGATACCCACCAGCCTGCCAGATCCCCCCGGGTGCTGCCGCCCCGCCGCCCGGTCCCATCGGGACCCTCTCTGGGTTACCACCTGTGCCGGGTGCGGCGCTGCCTGCTGCGGCGGGGGGCCGCCGCGGGGCCGTGGGCTTGNAAGCTATAGGAGGGGATCGCGGCAGGCAGGCGGAGGGAGTGATAGGAAGGAAGGGAGGAAGGGAGGAAGGAAGGAAGGAAGGAGGCCGGGCTGATTAGCATGCAGCAGCGCTCGCAAGCCCGGCTCCATTGTTTTAACACCTCCCCTCTCCTCCGCGCCAATCTGTCACCGTTCAGCAGGCGAACGCTGCTGCCTCGAATGCTGCTCTTCTCAAATGAGACGGATAATTAGCTGCCCCGCACGAATGGCGCACTCTTCTCACCCCTGATTGCTATCACCTTCTTGCTCCTGGCAGTTTTGACACCTCGTAATCAGCCTGCTGCTTTTTCTCTTTTCTTTCCCCATTTCTGATTTTTTTCTCCCCCTTCCTTCAGTGTTTTTTTTTTTTTTTTTAAATGCAATCCCAGTTGCCATTTGGATTGAGACTCCTCTGTTGAGTTAACCTTGTATGATTGCGGGGGAAAGGGGAATGTACGGTAGGGAGGAAAAGAAATCGCCTCCTCTTGAGTCTCATCTGCTGAGTGAACCACGGGTGGGGGTAGGAGCATCTCGGCTTGATCCTCCAATGCTTTTGTTCGTAAGGGGGAACAGTGTCTCCTGAGCATCCTCTGAATTAACGTTATCTCGGATGGGGAAGGATCGTGTGTGGAGCGACTCGTCCGCTCAGTTAATGGAGAAAAGACTGCATGTCTGTTATCTGTTTAGTTAAATTCAGCAATATGAGGAGGGGATTTTAAAAGTAAGTTCACACGGCCAGGAAGCTCTCGCTCTTCCTCCCGGGTAGGGAGGGAAGGAAGACAACTTCTCCTGAGCCGCTTAAACTGAATTCACTGTGTTTCATGGGAGTCGGAAGAGAGCACTGATTGGAGTGCGAGATGGCAGAGGGAACTTCCCTTCTGATTCCGGAGAAATAAGAGATCCCAGTTAACGCTCTGGTGATTTCTGTGAGGTCTTAAAAAACAGAGGACTCGTGGAATCTGTCACAGGAGCGTTTTCCTCTCCTCTAACAAGCACTGACAGTCTAATTACTGGAGCTACGAGCAGCTGTCGAGTTAGCCGGAGAGACAGAGGAGCTACGTGTGTTCTACCCGGCCGCCGGCACCGAGCCCTCGCCCCAGGCTGAGGCAGCCGGGACGCCACAGCGTGCCCCTCAGACCCCCGGGTAGGAAGGGGCAGCGGTTTGACCCCTTGCTTTCGAGTCAGAACTAGAGTTCCCGCCAACACCGCGGTAGGGGCGGCGGGACAAGTGAGCCCATACGGGACCTCGAGAGCTTCAGACCCGGCGCTGCCCCGGGAGGACTCTGCTGGCCCTGGCAGAGGAGGAATTCGGTAGAACACCTTGGCACAAGTCTGCTGCTCCTTATTCCCGCTCAAGCTCCCCTTCCTTCCCCTAGATTTTTTTTTTTTTTTAAATGAAATCCCACTTCCCGTTTGGGTTCAACCTCCTCTGCTGAGTTGAGCTTGTGTGGAAGGGGGAGCGGAGGGGAGGAATACTGAGCCTCCTCTGGTGAGTGCAATCAAGCAGATGTCCCTGCTGGCAGCAGCAGTCTCCGCCAGGAAAGCTGTATGAGAGGGGCCCACTCAGGGACCGCACTCACCTCCCACTTCAAGTCGCTCACAACTGCTTAGCCTGAGATCTATTTATTTTTTTATTTATTTTTATTTATTTATTTATAAACCAGACTGGTGCCCCTCGCAGTGGTCTCTGATCGGTGACCCTATCTGGACGCCCTCAGGCAGCAATAGTTTTAAGCACACCGAATCTAACAGCTTCCTAAGACGCCGCAGTAGGCAGGAGCTCTCATAGCGGGAGATGGATGGGTTCTGCTGGTCTAGGAGGCTTTGGGCAACCGTGTCCCTCTGCCCTGCCCTGCCCTGCCCTGGCTGCAGGCAGGGCGGAGGGGCGGCAGGCTGACTCCAGAACCCAGGCCGGCTCGGGGGCTTGGTGCAGGGCTCCCTGTCCTGCCCTTCCCCTCCCTCTCCTGCCAGCAGAACTCATGTGGAAAACGCGTCCGTGCACGGTGCGGACGGGACACACACGAACAGATTACTTAATTTTCTTGAAAGGTGATTCGCAGTTTGATAAGCTCTTAATAACGTGAGCTTCCGAGCTCGAATTTAACGGTTGAGAAGACAAATGCGGTTTTGCGTCGGGCTGGCTGGAGATGTGCGGATCCCTTTCTCTCCTCCCAATCCTGGAACTTCTGTCTCTCCCAGGAACCACCCCCAGCCGTGCTCTCCGGGGAGGTCCTTCGCACGGCGAACCCAGGGATGCACCTACCCTCCGCAGCGCCGGGCACCTGCCGGGCCTTAGAGATGATCGTAGCAACATACTCTTTCTCCAGGTCATGCAGCAGACACGCACTGTACACTGCTGTTTATTACAGTACGCTCTGTTGACAGCCAGTCACAAACACGAGATGTTTAAAATAGAGAAAATAATTGCAGGAAAATCCATTTCTAAAAATTATGCAGGCGTTAATTCTTCCAGAAATTGGTCACCTGCAAACAAATCTTTGAAAAGAGAAACTGTTGTGCTTTGCTGCTATGAAAATATTAATGCTAATTATCAAATATCAGGACTAAAACCTATATTCAGTTCAAATGCAAAAAGCTCCAAGTCACCCTTTATCATTAATTTAAATTACTTAGTAAACTCCCCCTCCCCCGCTTTTTAATTTGATCCCAGAAAATCCAGAAAATGTGCAAACCTTGTCAGAATGCAATGTTTCAACTAAACACAAATTTAAATTGCATTGAGAAAGCCACTAAGCATATTCAGGTTAAAGATTAAGTCACTGAGATCTCGGTGATTAGGCTTTCCCCTTTCATTTCTAAGCTGTAACAGACTTGAGCAATCCTTCATAGCAGACCAGAAGGAAATGGAAATAATCTTTGTTATTATTAGTTTTGGGGAAAGCTTAACCTTCTCTCACTCTGTCCTTCATACTAATATAACCTTTTCCATGAAAATATTTTAAACTAATTATTAATGCTAGAAAGGTACATGAACAAAATCCTTATTTTTTTAGAACGTGCAACGGATATCCACAAAACTGCTGCTGTTACATTTTGGCAAAAGTCAATTATGGGCTATGTTTGATTACTGTCTCTAGTAAACAATTCATCTGGGAAACTCAACCATTTATTCATGTTACTAGTGAACAAGCCTATCCCCATTTTGGCACACCTGGCATTCAGTTACTGTGATGATTTTACAAGAATCTGAATTAAGAGGTTTACTATTGTAGGTGAAATTTGGAAATTTTGTAAGAGAAATTAAAAATGAGAGCCTACTTCTCTTCCTGTTTACTTCAAGAAAAACATAAACACATCACTGGATACTGAGGATACTGGATATTAGCATTACACCAGTTTCCCCAGCCAGGTTAAGGCATTAATCCTGCAAGTCTACATTCATAAATAAAATCATGTCTTTGGGCCTATTCAGGCAATGATTAATTGAAGAAAAAAAAGAAAAAAAGGAAAGAAAAAAGGTGTTTAACATCACTCTCAAAGGTAATATTGAAGCATAACAAGCAGTAATGTGAATTACAGTACTGAGCAAGTTTCATTTTACCTTGTCAAAGGACAATTAAAAATGTGCTTATATGACAATTTCAGTCATGAGTTCTTGTTACAAGAAGTCTTAATTCTTAATATATCTATTGAATAAAAAAATCAAACGTATGCAAAAACAGTGATCCATTGAATTCTCATACATCAAGACTGTACTTTAAAGTGGGAATTCAGATGCCGAAGAAAATCTTCCTTAGATGTTAGAGATGGTGGGAAAACTTCTCGACAGAATTCACATATTCCGCCCTGATTCAGTTCAGAGTCTGTATAAGCTTGTGCCAGCAAATCATTGTCTCGAGGCTGCCAAATGAGCTAAAAGAAACAGAAAATGATTATTGCTGTGGTTTACATTATGCTGTGGTTTATATTTATATAAAAAAAAATACCTGCCTCTTTAAACTAGGTGTTCTCTACAGCTGCCTGGCCAGAGACATTAACTATAGAGTTCTCATTTAAGGAAAGCAAGTTTGGACTTTGATTTTTTAAAGCTCTATAAACATACTATCCTTGCAAACACTTAAAATGCCTTGGTATCTACTAATGATAAATACTGCTATAAACAAAAGTCTATAATATCAGTCTCATATATGTTAAAGCTTTTCTTTAACTTTGCATTTCAGTATTTTACCTTGGGAGCCATAGTACGTAACAGTAATTTAACAGAAATAAGAAAACACATTTTTACCTTAGAATAAAATGTTTCTTGTAGAGAGTTAATATGAATCTTATTTCTATTCTTACTGATGCATAACTAGTTTTCAGTTTACTTACAAAATGACCAGAGCAACATCGTATGTTTTAAGTTGCTTACTTGCTCAGACTGCCTTTTAGTGTAAATGTGTCTCAAATAACCTGTTTTGGGATTCCTGATGATGCTGCCATGACAGCATCAAACTCAATGGGACCATGTGAATACCCATCCATGCATTCAGGCAATTCTGCAAACCATGCTAAATTTGGTTCAGCAGCTGTACTGCTTGTGGTCCCTAAGCTGGCTAGTTTAAAGCCAGCAAGTTTGTTTTATCTGATGTGGGAGTTCAAGGGACTACAGCCTGAGAGATACTTTAAGTCAGAGTGTACATTAATTATTTAGCATCATACCAACTAGGAATGAAAAAGTCTTTTATCAGTTTTCAAAGTAAAGTTAAAAAATAAGTTTCATTACTTTAAGTATTAGCAACATGAGATAAAATACATAGTTACATTATACAGCCATGATGATTAGGTTTTGAATAAATTGAAAACTAAATGCATACTGCCGTGACTGCAAAGTAGCCAGAATGGCAGCAAGCTGGTAGGAGCTTTATGTGGGGATGCAACCTAGAAGAGGAGAGCACCCTACAGTTTTTTTTTGGCTCCGTTTTCTTCTCTCTTGCTTCACTCACACATGGAAAGGCAAGCGAGAATACTTTAGAAAGTAGTTTCTTCAGAAGTTTTAAACTTCTTGCTATTGGTACTTACTCAAGAGTTTTAATTTTCAGCTCTAACTCAAATTTCATCATGCCAAATAGTTAGAACCTATTGTTTATTCCATGGTAACTCACTGTACAACTAATGTGGCTTTCATAGCAGTTAAATCTCATTTTTAAGCCAGCTAAACTTCTTGTAGTCAATTTCCTGTCTCTTCCCTATTTAAACAGTGTTTAGCTTATCAGATAGCAATAGCAGATTTACTGTCTTTCATTATGGCCAGCAATCCATATAATTAAATTGACTAATTAGTAATTAAGTGCAATCACACCACTTTTTTCAGCTCAAAGAGTCTACTTATTGTATGTTGCTGGTGTAAATTGCATATTAAATCTACTAGACACTGACACACTTAAACATCCCTACTGAAATGTGCTTAGAATTACTTGTTTCTAGTATCTTACAATGTAAAGTACCATTTTAAAAAAGATAAAATAGTATCGTAAAAACCCCATAAAAGACATAGTAAGATTTCTAATCTTGCAAGCACGACATGGGGAGCAACCCACTGAGGCAGGCACTTAACTTCCATTTCTTTCTTCGGAGTGTTAAGCATGCGTTTAATATGCTTTTCAGAAGAGGGATATATTTAAGCAGATGTTCCATTTCAAAAACATTAATATTCAGGTTAAGATCAACAGACTATTGATTTGCTTTTAAAATCGTGAACGTTCTTAGAAATATTTTTTGTGGAAACAACCCCCTCAAACTGTGAATACCAATAAACACATGCATCTATATGCAAGTCTCAGTTAAATGTAGTCTGTAAAATCCTAGGTCCACTAATATCCGTGTTTATTTTAATCTGCTGCTCTTTTCAGTCACATGTTTTTTTAAAAAGTTACATCCTAAGAAAACAGTACTGAGTTTTCACATTTAGTATCCACATAGAAGGAAAGAGCTAAATTTATTACAGCAACTGAGAGCAGTTCCAAGAACTTACTGTTGCCAAATCTATTGCATTTATGGGGTTTTCCATTTTATAAGTTAACATATGTAGTAAATACTTGAAAGTTTTATCTACACTAGGAAAAAAAATCAGGTATATAATTCCTCCCTATTGGAGCTTCACTGGTGGCAGGGATGATGGAAACTGTAAGTAGTGTAACCACCCCTTAGAATGGTGGTAAAAATACTAAGAACAAGTTTATGCATAAATTTTGTTAAGGTTAATACAGTTGAAAGGGCATGTATGCAAGTAACTTAAAAAACATTACCATTTTAATCTACATATACATTATTTGTGAATCAAATCTTTAGCACAATTGTCAGTTAGAAAAAAATAAAACTGAGTAATCCACTGGGAAAAATACTTAAAAACCTCTTTTGAAGGCAGCTGAATAAAGGTGATGGATGTTTAAACATACTGATATACACAGATGTATATTTAATGGATCCTGAAGTAATACTGGCTTGTTTCAAACAAGCTTCTGGATCAGATATAACATTTTAATCAATCCTGTATGTTCTACAGTGCTATTGTAGATATGACTTACAAATACTGAAACAGTTCACTATTGCCTTTCTTTTCTCTAATTGTTAGCATTATTGTATTTTCTCCACAAAGTAGAACATTTACATTTTAAACTATGACTCCAAATGAATCTCCTTATTTTGCAGAAATATCAATGATCAAACTAAGAGCTTATTGCTATTCAACTGCAATTCTTTTCTACTTTCTTAAGCTGCATACTCTCCTATAAATTTATAATAACATACCAGCTGTTTCACTTGCTGTAATATACAATGCAGGGTGCCATCTATTGAAAAATGAATACACAGACTAACTAGTAAAAGAACAAGCTGGAGAGGGAATACAGAAAAAGAGGACGGTAACAAGCAATAGACTGAATGCTTCACAGCTCCACAGGAATTCTACCAGTAATAAAATAAATGGTTTAATTTGTTTAACTCAGTCACAACTTTAGCTGAAGATGAAGGAAAAATAGAGCACAATAGCTGTGATTAGTAAGTTGGTATAGAATTGAGGTATCTTACATTACAAATAGATATTTAAAATACCTTTTGAAAAATCAGACTTATAGTTTAAAATACAATGATGAAGAACAGCAAACTTTCTACTATTCAAAGTCTTCATCCAAAACTCATTTGCAGTAGAAAATTAAATCAGACTGGATATGTTTTAGAAGAAGTAAACATCAAAGCTATCATCTACTACAAATGCTTTCCAAATGCTAGTTTGCATGTTATTCAGTGGCGAAATTGAGAGGTAAAGCTGTTTTGCTGCATGTACCTTGTTATTAGCAAAGAACACAAAACAACATCAAAGTAA
>VXAK01016215.1:206-10606 GCA_013399435.1 Arenaria interpres
ACTGAGAATGCCAAAGAATTTAATATTGGGCAGCATGAGGGTACTTGGAAACTGCTAATATTCTAACAGTAGTAAACTAAGCTGGATTTGAAGGGGCAGCTCTAAGGCAAATGACATCATACATCATTGCTGTTGTCCTGAGGAATACAATGCTATTCTTATCAAGTTTTGATTCCATAAAGTTGCATGTGTTATGATACTAAACAACATTTTCTGTAGAACTTAATTCATATGTATCCTGAAAACTGGCATATATAATACTGCTTTTATGTGCTCTGATTTAATCTTTCTCATAAGAAATCAGAGAGTTATGTCTCAAAACACAGTCATTAAGGATTTTTAAAATACCAGTATGATATTTTGTAACACATTCCCCCATTTTTTTCCTAAAAGATGTATATTGCTTTATGAATTTAAAGTGAAATGTTAGTTTTACAGGTATAATTAAAGGGTTATTCTTGCTGCATTAGGGTGCAGGAATGCATCAGGGTGCAATTATTTGTTGAAATGCTTTATAAAGATAAAAATACAGAAGGATCTGGTTAAACATTGACAGAAAGATCAAATTAGCAAGAGAAGATAGATCAGATTTTATGACAGCCTGGGGTTAAGAATACCTTATGGTCCAGGATGGATGGATTTGAATGTGTTCAGGTAAGGAGACTTGTGTTCAGAAAATAATGATGATGAACACTGGGTATGAAGATTTACGTTAAAATGGGCAGATTACGAATTTTCAATCCTCAATAATTTTGCTAAATAGTCACTCATATTTCAGTGATATACTTGAGAACTTTAGAAGAAAGGAGAGAAAACACACACTTGTAGCAAGGTATCTTTCTGAGTTATACTGAGTTACATAACATAAAAAAAAATAATAAAAGACTACATAAAAGTAATTAATACCAAAACAACACAATGAAATAAACTTAGCATGTTATTGGTGAAGAACTATGTGGGAAAACATAGTTGGGACAGTTGGGAGTCCATTATAGATGCCAGAAGCCTTTAGAAATAATCCATAAACTTTTAAGAAGTCAATCAATTATTTCCAGTTTTGTAAAACTGTACATAATTAACTAATCCTAAACTAAGGAAACTTTTTTATATGCTTGATTATTATGTCTAAGTTGCATTCTTCAATCATTCACCTTGTACTAGGCAAAATACATGGTGATTTAGTGTTTTGACTAAATAAAGAACAATAAAACTTGCTTCTCAGTGAATTTGTGGAAAAAAAAGTGAAGGTATACTCACCTACTTAGATGTTCAAGTGTTATGTTTATTGATTTTCAAGGCCCAAATCAATAAAGCCCTAATCTGATCTCAGAGATCACCCTTCTCTGAGTAGGAGATTGGTGTAGAGAACTTGTACGGTCCCTTCCAGGCAGAATGATTCTGTGATTTTGCATACTGTCTATATTTGATATAGACAGTAAAATCTAAGTCTAGATACAAAAAATAGTAAGCATGACTTCAAATTCTTCATATTTAAAGTGCCACATCAATGCAACAGGGTGATGCAGACAAATGTTGGCATGCTGGCTACCTATGCATTCCTCATGGAAGACTTCATGCTGTGTAAGGGTTAAGTACAAAACTGCAGATTGGGTTGGCATTGAAAACTGACATGATTTTCTATGAACAGACCTCAGTTTAGCCATATTAAATCCCTTTTGCTTATGATTGAGTTGTTGAAGTCTTCTTCTAGAAGATTTGCCTAAGTAGAATGACTCAATCAAACCTATGAGAAGGATGGAGAGTGTATGCCACCCCTAGCTTTGTTTTGTATGATGGCTTAGCAGTTAAAGCACTTGCACAGTAAAGGTGAGGTCTGGGTGTAATATTCTCTTCAGTGAGATGCAATTCTTATCATGGCTTGAGGGAGCCACAAATAAAGACTGTATTAACATGTCATAGTAACAGGAATGAGGCTGTAAAATCATTCTGAAAGAAATCCACATTCAAACACTGGACTCATTTCTCACAGATGATAGTTGTAACTGTCTGGCCAGAGCTCAGTCTCCTTGTTATTTGATGGGGGTTTTTTGTTTGTGTGGGTTTTGTTGGGTTTTGTGGGTTTTTTCCTAGCCTATATATTTTGCATTGTTTACAACACAGCTTCCCCAATTCAGCAGGAAAGGTGGAAAATTATCCCATATAGCTTAAACTATAATCTGATAAAATAACATTCCAGAAAGCTTCTGAGGGGGAAAAATATTACTTACTAGAGCTCGCTTACAGTTTTTGTTCTGTCAATATGTTCTAAGAATTTGTAGTCCTCCAAAAGAAATAGCTTTATTCTCCAAGTTTTTGAATCTCACATACTGTAGATTAGTTTAGTTTCCAGGCATGCTTGGGTTTAGTCTGCCCTAGACCTACACATGGTATGGAATTACACTTCTATGAAGCTTTTAGGCATGCCTAGTGAATTTAGACATGTTATTTGGTAGCCTATAAACTGTAAAGAATCAGTGTTTTATATTCAGCCAACTGTTATCTACCTGCTATTATCTATCTGTTTTAGCTGTTTAAATCCTTTTCTTGATTCTGAATATTAATGCTGTACAATACTTAACTGTCTAACTATTTTTTTATTTTGCTCTGAATCAATGTAAGAGCTAAATCTTTGTGTTGCAAATGTACCCTGTTGTGTATTGTGAGTCCACTGAGAGTTTTTTAAATATTTTGCTATAGAAGAATCATCACAGGAAATTCTGTACTATTCTATGCCTGGGAAAAAAATGTCTTGTCAGTCCACCTAACTAATTGTAACATGGTAAAGAAGTTTAGAATGTATTACAGAAAACTTAAATGCTTTCAACCTCTCTTGGCGTCTCAATGTGAGAAAAACAATCCAGGGCAAGACAAGCCCAGAAGAGCTCCTGAATACCTAAAAAGACAGAAAATCAATAAGGCCCGTAATTATTGGCACAGAGATTTAATGAAGTGTAAAACTTTGGTGTAACAACAAATTAAAACTCCATTAATGTCCATGGGTAATGAAGAACAAAAAAAATGCTTTGGCATACAAATACAGTATTTCGCTTTTTTCTTGTCCCAATCAGACTTTTTTTTTTTTTTTTTTAATGTAAGAAATAGCTGAGGAAGACTTTAAACAGTAATTTTAATGGGAATTTAAGACTTATTATGAAATAAACCTAAGCACTTTTTAATGCTTCCCAGGTGGAATAGAATTTTAAGCTAATAACAGGTTTCACTGAAAGGACTTGGAAATTAATATGAAATATACTACAGGCAGGTTAATTGGGTTCATTTCAAGAAAATGTATTTTAAATTAGCTAACCAGGTTTTTTTTTTGTTTTTTTTTTTTTTGTTGTTTTTTCCCCTGAGACAATACAAGGTCTTTGAAGCTACTGCCATTGAGCTTGATCCTGAGATGTAGAAGAATCTGACTGATAGCAGTGGGAATTGGAAGACTGGTAGTTTACATGTGAATCACATGGGGTTTCTCAAAAGCAGTTGTTGTCAATGGAGGATGAAACAGACAGTTTTGACAAATATTTGCAGTAGTATGAATGTCCTTGTCTTACTCTATGATTACTATTGGATAAGTCTTCTGTTTATTATAGGTCTTTCTTGTTTCCATAAAAACCAAGCTTCTGACAGACAATATTATTTCCTGTGACACACATATTTCCCTTGTATTCTACAAACATATTGCTAATTAATTTAATCTGATGGATGTTAACACACTGTACAACAAAAGCTAATGACCACGCAATAGGATATCTGTGCATCTTCTCTATACATGCAACATGTCTACATGCATAATGATACCTAAATATTAGATTATTATTAGATAAAACACACCAGGTACGGTACAGTAGTTATAGGCCTTAGATTATCTAAACACTACCTAAGAAAACAAAATGACATCAACAACAGAGATAATTTAAGTATATTACAATACTATGAAAGCATAGATCACCTCGCTTTTAGGATCTGTTTTGAGTGTGCCTGTGTAGAAATTATATGCTCTTTGAATTGAGTATGAAAAAAACCACCTTGTGAACAAGATTATAGTATTTAACTAATATCATATAGAGGGCCTGAATAGTCTTCAGACAGTGATCTCACCTCTTAATAACCAACTCATGTCCTCAATTCTGATTCAGGACACTTTTTTGACTGTTATTCCCTCATGTGCTGAGAAATGCCCCCCTGGTGATGGTGCTGTCCATGTCTTTCTCAGTAACTGCCTGCTAATCCCTTGGCAGAAAAATCCTATTTCCCCAGCGGCAGCTTGATTTTCTGTCAGGCTTTGAAAAAATGCGGAAGGAAGCATCACTTGGGCAGCTATTTCCCTTCCTTCTGGGAAAAAAGCAGGGAGATAAAAAAGATGCATGAGCTGAATTTGACCTCAGGCCAAGCTGGATCATTTCTCAGATGGTCTTCCAAGCATATTGAGAAGAAGATACCTAAGCACTGTAGTTATAAAGACCAAGATTCTAAGCATCTCTTGTTAGTAAAATACCATACATTTTAGACATTTTAAATACCTAAAATAAATTTAATACAAACCCAGAACTTGCTGCTACCAACCATCAAATGTTTCAGGATATACTGAACAAAAAAATTCTGCTTGCACCATCTCTTAATCAGTTTCTGCTGTGGGGTTTGAAACTACTTGATTCTGACAGAAACCTGAGGGACAAAAGAGATGGGAGAGAAGCCATGCCTCAGGAATGAATCACTGCTGATCACAACAAAAATCTATTCCTGTGGAAAACCTACCTTTCTCTTCCAATGCATACACTTTGTTGATGGAAATTGCCTAACCAATGACATGTAAAACCCGAAGTTACACAGTGTGATTCCTATCAAGTCAGATTTACAATAAGAATAGATTCTTTTTCTGAGGTTGTCTAGGTGGAAAATTCACATTAGACATAAGGCTACTACTTTCCTTAAGTCTTCTCTTCCAGAGCCAACAGTGGATGCCTCTATACATCCTGTCCTATGATAAGCTTTACAGTATAACCTAATTGAAGTTGATTTCATAGTGCAGAAATAGCAAAAGAAAATTTGGGGTTTTTTTTGCTATACTTCATCATTTCTACTGTACAGTCTGTGGCAAGCCATAGCTCAAGGAAAATATTAAATCTTAAATGGCTAATGTATTCTATGCAGATTTGGACAATAATTACCTATTATCTAGAAACAACAAAATAAAATAAGCTGTGTCCTTAGCTATTATGAAAACTGTTGCCCCAAAACCAAAGAGAAACACTTATCAGGAAAGCAAAAATTAATTTTGTGTTAAATGAAACAATTTATTCCAAAAAATTGCTGGAGGGAAGGACACGGCACAGTGAAAAACTGCATTAAATAAACTAACTTTACCTACTTAATTCAGAAACTCCAGGTAATTTAATGGAATATCATTTCATTAAAATATTCAGGATTCAGACCAGCAATACTGATATTTAGACAAAAGTATAAAATTAGGTTAGAACTGTGTCTGATCAATAGCAAAGTGATTGGATAAGTCTAACCAAACTATCTGGCCTAAAACATAAGAAGGTCACTGTCATAATGTGTCCAACTGCAGGCCCAGCCTAGCCACTCTTTTGTCTCCAGCAAGTGACAGTCAGAAAAAGTTCTGAGAACTCCATACAGGGTTATTTTCTGCAGAAAAAAATAGAAACATTTCAAGTCTCATCTTATTTTGTCAGAAATCAGGAGCAGTGTAAGCTAAAATCATTTCTTAATTTTATTTTTTTCTTTTTCCACAAGCACGGAAATTAAATATTCCTATTACTTTTACATGAAGTGGTGTTTTCCACTTCTCTCATCTTCACAACAATTTTAATTACAAAATATACCAAGGAATATGTCCTAGTTATCTGCCTGCCCTTAATAAAATATAATTTCTCTCATGACTAAAGAAAACACACGTGGAGCAAGTCAGCATCAAAATCAAGAAGGCTTTGAAGAACTGAAAATGAGTGTGTTGATTTGCTTGGTCAAAAGTTTTGTATGTGTTCTTTCTCTGTTATTTTGTCTTCATTGTGTTTGTGACATCTGTTTCTAACTGAGTTCATGAAGAAATGCATTAATTTCATAGCACCTAAAGATACGTTTTTAATTTATTTTAAAACAGCCATGAGCACTTATAAGCCTTCAGTTACCTTGTTTGCCTCCTATGTTATACATACATTGCTGTTTACCTTTTTATTACTAAAATTGTAAATATTCCCTAAAGAGGACTTGATTTTTTTGGTCTCACATCTGCCTGTAAGATGTCTTTATATTTGTTCAATATGTCGCACTGTGTGCAGGTGCCCGGGCACTGGCAGTGGGGGGCTGCAGGGGCATCTGTGAGGTGCGGTCAGGGATGCCTAGAGCTGGGCACTCAGTTCGAGTTGGCTCCGACCAAGCCCCCACAGGACAGAGCTGAGTCCTCAGACATTGTGGTGGACCTTCTGGAAAAATATAGTTAAGATTTACTTTCTGGATGGTCACAAGGTGTTCCCCAGGGCTCAGTAATGGTGCCAGCTCTGTTTAATATCATTATCAATGACCTGGACTAGGGGATCGAGCACACTCTCAGTAAGATTGCAGGTGATACTAAGTTGGGCGGGAATGTCGGCCTGTTTGAGGGTAGGATGGTTCTACAGAGGGATCTGGACAGGCTGGATCGATGGGTCGAGACCAACAGTATGAGTTTCAACATGGCCAAGTGCCAGGTCCTGCACTTGAGTCACAACAACCCCATGCAGTGCTACAGGCTTGGGGAAGTGTGCCTAGAAAGCTGCCACTGGGGTGGTTGGTCAACTGCTGCCTGAATATGAGCCTGCCGTGTGCCCAGGTGGCCAAGAAGGGAAACAGCATCCTAGTTTGTATCAGTTGTGTGGCCAGAACGACCAGGGAAGTGATTGTACTCAGCACTGGTGAGTCTGCATCTTGAATGCTGTGTTCAGTTTTGGGCCCCTCACTTCAAGAAAGACATTGAGGTGCTCAATTGAGTCCAAAGAAGGGCAATGAAGGTGGTGAATGGTCTAGAGAACAAGTCTTATGAGGAGAGGCTGAGGCAGCTGGGGTTTAGTCTGGAGAACAGGAAGCTGAGGGGAGACCTTATCTCTCTCTACAACTACCCGAAAAGAGGTTGTAGAGATATGGGGGCTGGTCTCTTCTCTCAAGTCACAGGTGATAGGACAAGAGGAAACGGCCTCAAGTTGCACCAGGGGAGGTTTAGGATGGATATTATGAAAATTTTTTACACTGAAAGGGGTGTCAAACTATGGAACAGGCTGCCCAGGGAAGTGGTGAAATCACCATCCCTGGAGATATTTAGGAGACATGTAGATGCAGTGCTTAGGGATATCATTTAGTGGTGAACTTGGAAGTGTCACGTTTATGGCTAGACTCAATGATCTTAAAGGTCCCTTCCAACCTAGATGATTGTATGATTCTATGATTCTAAGATGGGGAAAAATTCCAGAGAGCAGAGCAGAGTGAGGAAAAATGGAATCATAGAATCATATGATCTAGAATCACAAAATAAAGTGGGAAACAACAGGGGGAACACCAAGGTCAGAGGAGGAGGAGATGCTCCACGCACCGGAGCAGAGGAAAATTGTGAGCAGGAAAGAGCAGCAGAGGAGAACTGCCATGGTCTTACCACAACCTCCCATTCTCCATCCCCCTGTGCCACGTGGGGTGGGAGGTAGAGGAGTTGGAAATGGAGTGAAGTTGAGTGCTGAGCCTATGAAAGGGGGGAGGAAAGTGGTATTTTAAGGGTTTTTTTCTTCTTTCTCACTAGCCCAGTCTATTTTAATTAGCAATAAATTAAATTAATTTTCCCCAAGTTGAGTCTGTTTTGCCCATGATAGTATTTGATAAGCAATCTCCCTGTTTCATCTGGATCCATCTGCTTTCTAATAGTATTTCCTGCCCCTGTCCCACTGAAGAAGAGTGAGTGAGTGGCTGGATGAGTATTTGGCCAATAGTCAGGATTAGTCCACCACACACATTTACTTTCTTTCTTAAAATACTTCTTATGCTATCTCTTCCCCACGCTCCTCAGTATATCTGCAAGTTTTACTCTCTGGAACTTGTATTCTCTATATTGATACAGATAATGCCCATCTCCCTGTGGTTTGTGTTTAGCTTTACAGGACTCTGTTGCTGTACGTTTTGTTTGAACTGGTTAAAAACATTGTTTCATGTTACTTCCTTACGAGTGCCAGTCACCTCATAATTGATGCTGATAAAAAGCTAGCTTGAAATGGTACAAAAAGAGGTTCATATGGAAAAGACTGTAACAGAAAAAATTATGTATAGTAATCATGACAAGAAGCAGTCTGCCTGAAGTACATGACATTGCTGAGAGAATTACTCTGTTAATTGGAAATGAACCATCAAATTTAAACTTTGATGAAATGAAGATTTTAATCACATTACATTCCTGGACCTATTTTGTGATCTACAGAAAGACTGTTTCAGTCCCCGATCCTGAACTCTCTGATCAACCTTATTCAGAGTACTCTGGCTAGGAAACATCTTGTAGCCTCTTCTATTTATACAGAGCAAAAGCAAGCTACTTCACACCTACACGGCTAACAGATCATAAAGCTGCCCTACATTACACATTTTTTTTTAATTAGAGCTGTTTCCTGACATGAGCAATTTGATTAAAATTGTCCATTAAGATTAGAGAGCATGTTTAACAACTGTGACAACCAATTTCAGGTAGGAACGACAGGAAAACATTGTAGGGCCTGTTTCTACCCAGCCTCTGTATGTAATTATTTTCATGTCGATATTCATATGTCCATGGCTATACAGTAGCAATTTTTATTGTTTATTTTGTAATACTATTTGTGAAAATATTTGCACCAAATTATTCTGTGATCCTGAGTGGGAGACAGATATAAAGTTCAGTTAAATTGTATGTTTTGCTAGCTTACAGCAACAAAAATGGATCAGACAGGGGAGTTTTTTATTGATTATGTTCCCAGACATTGAGGTCAAGGAAAGTTTCATCTGAATAAGGCAAATAGGATTAGGTTCCTAAAAGACTTTTTTTCTTTGATACAGGTTATCAAATGAAGAAGCTTAATGGGTGATCTATAATAAATTTTCGTGGTAAAGCATACAGTTCTAGATGGGATTGTTTTTCTTTCTGAGTTTAGTCTATGGTTTACTACCTGTCAAGTTGTGAATTCTTCCAAAATGACATGCATGTTAACTTGCCTTTCCCCAGATACAAAATATGCTAATTTTGCCCTATTGTTAGGTAGTTTTAATAGTTTCTTCCAATTAAAATTTCCTCACTTTTAACTTATCTCCATACTCCCTGAACAATTACACTCTCTTCCACTGCAACATTAAAACTGCAGTGTGTAAGTAAATACAGTCCCACATTTGCATTAAGTAAAATTTCTCATTGTTTCTTTTTCTGGATGGCAACATGTCCTCTTTCTTTAGCTTTGTTCACTTAAAAATGAAATCAGAGAAAAAAGAGGCTTCTTTCCCTGTCTTGCTATTATTATTATTGCTACCATCAATGACATAAATGTAAATTCATTACACAATCCATGGCAACATTTCATAACATTCCTGCAAGTGGATTACAACTACCTTTTGGATACAATTCATGATCAACCAGACTCGATTTATTAGGAAATCCACAGGGCACAAACAGAAACATCAAAAAACTAACCTGAATTCTTTCAGAGATCAAGAAAACAAATAAGCAAGTTAATTTGCTGATTTCAGACACATGCCTTATCATAAGGATATTTAAATGAATTTGTAACAGGGTTCATTTTTAATTGTAAATATTATAGTTCAGTAAAGTTTACCTTTATTATCACAGCATTAAAACAATTGAACAGCAAATTGCAACACTCCTGGAATAGTCTGATTGATTTGAAGCACACCTGTAAGGAATATTCCTTCTTTTACAACACTTCCTTGATTATTAATGCTGGGCTACCTTAGAAAAAAAATAATCTGTTAACTGAGACAAACAGGCAGATTTGTAGCAGGTTTTGGCTATTCATGCTTTTCTACCATTGCATTGTATAGCAGACCCAGGGTGACTTTAGAAATAAATAAGCCAATTTATTTTTGCACATATAGACTTACTATCAAGAAAGCCCAGATGGGACTGAAAAGCAAATCAAGCATATAAATTCAAGTTAGAGATCTGCATCATGACAACTGAACTGAAAACCATAGGAAAGTTAGTAAAGGCAGTGGTTTTCATTTAATGTAAGTAAATCTCATGTAAAACCAGCTGCTATTCCTTGTATTCTGACCATTCCATAAAATTGACAGATTTTATCTTCAAATGAGAAAAAAAATAGGAGGTAGAAACTTACTTCCAAATTTATTATTCAGTTGGGAAATTTCATTAAAGCAAAAAG
>VXAK01016220.1:393-12388 GCA_013399435.1 Arenaria interpres
TACATATGTTTTCCAAGTGCATATACATAAGTCTTTGTCTTTATTAAGTAGAATTGCACTTAAATATGTCTCATTTTTTTTAGTACGCTTCATAGCAAACCCACGTGCTGGCAGATTATAACGAGAATATAATTATGTTGATCTCTAGTTTGTTTTTCCACACTAAGGAAGAAGTAATTTTGAATTCTCAGTCTTGTGCTACTGCCTTTCTCTGAATAAGAACCAGTTAGAGAAGACATGTATTTCCAAGCAATGTCTTTTGACAACTGCAGAAGATTAAAAAAGGGCTGGGGGTTATATATACGAGCAGTAGCTCATTGAAGATGAAAGTCCTTGCTAGGTGTTTATAGAAAAACTAATAATTGGTGAACAAAACTTTCCTTTCATTTAGCATCTGGCAAAGTTACTTTGATACGATTGGGACACTTAGGTACTTGTTGGACACTTAGATACTGTTCAGTGACAAAAGGATCAGTGTACCATTCTTTTCCCTTCCTCATATTTAAAAAATCTTTACAGTAATAAACGGCAGTGTCAGTAATGAATAAAAATATTCTGCAAATCTTGTGGAGCCAGAACTCCTATTGATTCCTCAATGGGGCTATAAACTCAAGCTTCCAGGTTATTGATTGAACTGAATCTGAATTTATAGGATGTAATTGTCAGGAATCTACGTTTCAAAATGTTTTTATACTCCGATACATTTTAATTATGCTCTCTGGCCTTGGACACCTAGCTGTAGAGCATCCCTCACAGGCGGTTCTTCTCCTACACCCTGTTTGCAGCCAGCTTCTTGGGGAGTTGCTGCCCCTGTCCTGTGCTGCATACAGTTCTGGTCTTCCTTAAAATGAAGACTCAGCTTTGTCACTGTTTAATTTCTAATTCTTTTCCTTGATTCCTTAAAGGGGCAGGAAGGGAGCAACATCAGCCTGGTAAATTGTAGGTGTGTGCAATAGCATGCCTTTACCTTTCTGCAAGCTGGAACTAAATTTGCTGAAGATACCCACTCGGCTGAGTAATTTGGGATTGAGTCAGCTTGATAAAAGGGAAGTATATGACCTGAAGAAGGCTAGGAAATTGTTAAAGGAGGGGTTGTTCTTACTGTTGTGAAGTTCCTCCATCTTAAGAGCAACAACAGCCTGCAGCTATCATGCAGAAAGGACCTGAAGGATAGCCGCTCCATGTTATGGTAAGTGAAGTTGTAGCCAAACCCTTTCCCCTTGTGATATACAGAACTGGAGAGACTGAAATGCAGCTGAAGGGAGGCCTGGGAAACCCCCTGTATCTACAGATGTAAACTTTGACTACCTATGTAAAGCTGATATGATCCTTCACTTCTGTGACATCAGAATATACTACTGTTGCTCCCAGTATAAGCATATAAACAGCACAGGAAGCAGAGCTAAAATAAGCATCCACCATGGCTGTATTTGCAAGATTTATTCTGCAGCAAGTATAGTGAGGCTACTTCTGGTCTTTCTGCCCTGCATGTCTATTTGTGTAAGTAGCATCATTATGAATGTAAGAATATTCTGGTAAAGTCAGCAAATATTGCACCCACAAATAGATTTGTGATGGCTAAAGCATTTTGCTTGAGTAGTCCAATTGTGGTTTTCAAACTGCTGTCAACAGCACTGAACTCTAAAGTCTTGGGGTAATTGATCTTCTGAGGAGAAATCATGTGTCATTAGTACTTTTTTTAGTGTTTATACCAGTCATTAATAAATTTCTGCTGCTTTGTAAGACAAATACAGACAATAGCCAGGGGCTAAAGCAACCAAAGAGTAAAAAGGACAGAGGCCCATTGGCCTGTGCAAAAAGCAAAGCAGATTTCTTTTTCTCTGGTTTGTATACACCTATACAGTATTTTCCTAACAGTGAGAGCACTCACCCTTGTTTCAGCCTACTTTAATTCTCAGGTTTGCACAGATTTCCTAGCAATCTCTGAAGAAACTAACTCAGCTAACAACAATATTATCGCTGTATTATGAAAGTGTTTATGGTGTAATGCACCTGCTCCTCAGCAGGTTTAGACTGCTAGACTGCCTGCCTGTGCTGTTTGTTACCAATGCTAATTCTCATCACTCCTACCTGGAACAGTAATAATGTTATACACCAGTCATGACTGAGGTGTAACAGCTAAAATGTGTAAGAAGCCCTTGTGGATAACTGGTGACCTGCAGCCTCCTACTCTACAATGCATTATTCACCAAACCTACAAAAAACTAACGGAGAACAAAATAGCTAGTTTTATAGTAATATGAATAGCTGATTATTAGCTAGCTAGAGGCTTCCAAAGCATAGTTGTGCAAAATATTTGTTTGACCAGCTCGCAGAAATATTTATTCTCTTGACTATTTATTATTCTAAAAGTAGAGTGTAAATTTGTTCAGGGTGGAATCTACTATGATTTTTCTGAGCACTTCCAAGGAGATAAGGAAAACTCGAACACTGTTGATCTACTTAAAATGTATCAGATTCCATTCTGTTTCCAATATTTTTCCTCACCCTTTCTTCATCTTGCATAACAATGCAATACAAAGATATTTTTTTATATATATATATTAAACTCTCCATTTCAAGTGTATGGGACTATTCAAGGAACTAGATTGATAATGGGCATATTTATCCACAAAATTGCCAGCAAATGTGCAGGAGATAAGTACCCAATCTACTTCTTTAGTCAACAATTCCTAGCCCATTGCTTTCTGGAAGACATTCCATCTTGGGTTTTTTTGTTTTGTTTCATGACCAAATGTATAGATAGAGTTTAATACTCTTTAAAGCATATGAAGGTGGGGAAAAGAAAAATTTCCTATTAAAAAAATCTGTGAAGGCTTTGTTTCCTAAGTTTGTAGAGGGGTAGATGAAAAATGCAGGAAATCTGAGGAATAAATAAAAGATCTCCTGGACCCATATAAACTCTTACCTGATAACTAAATAGGCAGGCAAGATACATTTTTCAAATGGCTTGAATTTTTGCAAGAGGATTTTTTGCAAATGGCCTGTATTTTTGCTAGATGTGGCAATTTCTATTGACTCTCCAGCTACATGATTAAGACATCCTGAAATTTGTTCCTTCCTCGAGGGATGAGGTGTCACTGGTCATCCTCCATCGCTGGCAGATTTTAGTCATAAGCCTTTTGAATTCCTAGAGACAAGATTTCTGTTGTCAGTAGCTGTGTTTCCTGAGTGAGATACCACATCTGTTTATCCATGCTAATTAGCAAGGAAAGTGGAAGCAGTAGGCTGAGGTTATTCAACAGGGTAGAACCAGCCTGAGTGCACCTAGTGCTGCCTCAAAAATGCTGCTGCTGTTTGACTGTAATTTTACCATCGTGTGTCCCTGCTGCTCTTTGTTTGGACCTTGCACAGCTGACACCTCCTTGGATACCTATATAATGGTTTAGCTTAGTTCAGAGCATTAGCACACTTTTGCAGTGAATCTCGCACCTGCTCTTACATTTTCGGATTTGGATCCAAAGAAGTTTTAGTACACTTGAATTGAACCAGAGATACTGATAAAGCTGATAAG
Organism: Arenaria interpres; assembly: GCA_013399435.1. Lineage (NCBI taxonomy): Eukaryota > Metazoa > Chordata > Aves > Charadriiformes > Scolopacidae > Arenaria > Arenaria interpres. The sequence continues at coordinate 3,929 of VXAK01016220.1, forward strand.
TGAAGGCTTAACAAAGTGAACATATGATATCCTAAAGTAAGCAACCATCCTGCTTAAGACAACCACACACCCCAGCAGCTATTTAAATAGGGTTAGTGACAGGTGCTTATGATGTCTCTCTGTGTTCTGTGCATCCAGTTTTGAAGTCCAATCTTCAGTCCACCTCTGCTACTGAAGACCACATTGGACAGCCCACTGCTTCTCAAGCACCTGGAGTAATGGCAGAGCTCATGGGCACAAGATGAATGTTGATGGGAAGCAGAGTATTCAAGTCAGCCCACTTTGGTACTCCTAACCTCCTGTTCTTCTGTTGTTTTGTGTCTTTAAGTAACACCAAGCTTTTGTTGCATTTGAAGAGTGAGGGAGGTCTGTATTTTACACAGTTTTTATCAGAGTCATTTGTTCACTGGAGGAGTTGCAATTATTATTTCTGGAGGTCTTGAAATGAAACAGAAGCATCAGATGCTTCTATAAGCCTGCTCTCTGAGAGAATCATAGAATCATAGAATGGTTAGAGTTGGAAGGGACCTTAAAGATCATCGAGTTCCAACCCCCCTGCCAGGAGCAGGGACACCTCCTGCTAGAGCAGGTCGCTCAAAGTCCCATCCAGCCCGGCTTTGAACACTTCCAGCCATGGGGCGTCCACAACTTCCCTGGGCAACCTGTTCCAGTGGCTCACCACCCTCATAGTAAAAAATTTCTTCCTGATATTTAATCTAAATCTCTTCTCTTGCAATTTAAAACCATTGCCCCTTGTCCTGTCACTACACTTCCTGACAAAGAGTCTCTCTCCAGCTCTTCTGTAGGCCCCTTTCAGGTACTGATAGGCTGTTATAAGGTCTCCCCGGAGCCTTCTCTTCTCCAGGCTGAACAACCCCAGCTCTCTCAGCCTGTCTTCATAGGAGAGGTGCTCCATCCCTCTGATCATCTTTGTGGCCTTGATCATCCTCATGGCCCAGAAAGGAAGCTGCAGCAAACAGTAAGGAAGGCAGCTAACAATACTTTACTACCTACACCCCAACACAAGACCTATTTTACCCTACAACAAGTGGCCATTAGTGGCCATTGTAAAGTAATCTGACAGGACTCATAATTTGACTTTCCCACCTCTTGTGATTGTGTGCACAAGCCACAGCAACTATAGACAGTAAATGAGGTTTTCTTTGGACTTCCCAACCTCTTACCATCTGTACTGCTGCTCCTGATATTGTTGTACAGGGCACTGTAGATAAGCAAGATCCTGGAAAACAGTAAACCCAAGTCTGGGCTCTTCCCTACCTTGACAGAGAGGTAAAGCCATGTTTCATGAGTAAGAGGCAGATAGCCAAAGAGCAGCTGAAATTTTTTTTCTTGTCATTTAAAGTTTCAGTTCAACAGATTTCTAAATCAGGAGTGTGAAATCAATGGAGTGCAGTGAAGTCAGTGAAGAGGTGACATGAAGACTTGAATTTGACACTGGCTGGATAGCTTGCTTGCATGGCAGAGATGGAGCAAGCATTGTGCAAGACAAGTTCCACATGTTTGCCAGGTTACCCAAGATGATAGCATCAAAATGTCTGCAGCCCAGCATAAAAGCCCGTGACTTAGCTGAAAGACACCCTTCCGTAATGAGAGCAATCTGTGTCTGACCAAGACAGAGGCAACGGTGATTAAGGTGTAGGAAGTCCACCAATAGAGCCAACACAAATAAGGAAGGCCATGATAGAAAAGCCCTCAGTGAGCTCCAAAGACTCAAAACCTGCCAGAGGACAGAGGTTGCCTCCAGGATGGGTTGCAATCTGAATTGTTTTCCAGAGGAAAACAGAAAGGAGAAGCACCTGTAAACACTGCTAGCAACTCTTGGCTTAGCTCTTGGGTTGAGGAGCACTCTCCTGTTCTGCACTTTTCTGTTGATTGTCTTCTGAGTCAGTTTTGTGTCAAGCTCACCAGTGAATTCTTTCCCTGCTCTAAAGTTCTTCCTGCATTAGCAGTCCTGCCATGCCAACAGCATGACCCTGTTGCCACTATTCAATGGTCTATTCACAATGTCTCAGATGCTGTGTACAACAGCCATTCATCTTCATCAGCGTTGAGAATTTCTAAGGATACAGTCATTTTTCATCTGCTACAGCACTTTCTTCTTATTTACTTTCTTCTTGCATATGTGAGAGCTCTGTGCAAGGAGCTTTAACAATGCATGGAAGATGTATTTCCCACACAATGATGGCCAAGCTTGTAGTGGTACCACTGCTGTTGCTGCCCTGGGGAAAGTGAGAGTGGTGTGCTACCCCTGTATGCTGGGATAAAAGTACAGCAGGATGATGTTTCTCAGAAGGCTGTTTCCCAAGTTGATAGCTGACCCCATTAAGAAAAGATCAGACATAGTCTCTCCCCAACAAAATACTCCCTACAGCGCAATTGCAGGTGACCAGAGTGCTACATATAAAGAAATTTCACATAGAAGAATACACACCTGGGATTCACGTTGCCTAAACAGTACAATCTTGCACTAAATTTTCCACTGAAAAGGTAGTAAGTCTGTCTCCATTCTACTCTGTCAGGTGATCTAGGTGGACATGCCATTAATGACCTCAGATTGGGCTTCTGGAGAAGCCTAAGGGTCTTCACAAAATAAATTGTCACCTATGAACCTCACGAAATCCCTTGAGGGATTGCAATCATTGCTTTGTCATGCTGCAGTCCTTGAGCACTCTGCTTAAAACAACCTACTGGTTAGCAAGTGGCTACCCTCTGAGTTTGGTTGGTTTGGGTGCTTGCAGTAAGACCTCATATCATTCCTGGTGGACTGGCTGGGATTGATCTGCAGCAAAGGAATATTCAAAGCAAAATATTCCCTGCAGTAGTGCCAGACCATGCTAGTCTCAATCCCTCAACAGGCATCAGCAATATTCTGAAATTCATTCCACTTAGTGAATACTCAACTGTGAAATCAGTTTAAAGGCTATATGTATTATTTATTCTGCCTGGGAATTGGAATAAGCTCCCTAAACTAACAGCAGGACTAATCCTAATGTGAGATGGCATGATTGAAAAGTGGCCAAACATGTTTGAAATGTGGAATATGGTCTCTTTCCTTCAACTAGATCTGTGCTTTGGAATTTTTATCAAAACTGAAGCAAGATTAGGCTTAATTTTTCTAACCATACTTTTTTTTGGAAAACAAACACATGGATTTGACCATCGGGCAAACTTGTTTATTTTATCGTATTTTTTAAAAAACATTGAAAATTATATATTCCCACTTAAATTAATGCACTGTCATCAAGGTAAAATAGACTTATTTGATCCTGTGCTTCAGGGTTCATCCAGGCTTTGAACGTCTTTTGTGGTTTCTTCAGATCCCGTGGCAATATTTTAACAACTCATTGTATCCCTTTCCTTGATTTTTCCACCAGTCCAAAGTAGAAAACAAGGGACAATATGGATGAATCTTAGTGATTCTTACCTACCGGGATAAGCAGGATGCACTTTTAAAACAATTTAGTACAACCCAGAACAAAATCTGGGTAAGCCTTGAATCCTATCAAGGCTGGCAGTTCCTCTAAGAGACGATAAAGGGAGAGTTTTTTCACTCTTAGGCTCCGTCCTATACACAAGTGGATGGGACCACAAGAAATTAACTTCTTCCCGGTTCCAAGTGTATCATGGCATCTTGTGCCATAACATCTTAGTCAATACCTACTGCTTATGACAAATAGATTAGCGTTCTGAAATTGGAAACAATTTCTGTAATAAGTTTCTGTTCATAGATATGAGTTCTAAGAACTATTCTTTGGAATGAATTAATTTTCTAATTCTGTATGTAATAGATGCAAATCAAAAGAATGCCATACTCAGCTGCACATATTTTATATATTAACATACCTTTATCTCTGCTTTATCATATTTGAATTTAAAGTAGCTTTACTCACTCTCAAAACAGTTTTTTTGCTATGTGTGAGATTCTGCATATAAAATCTACTTGGTTGAACTCTAAAAAATGAAGTTGTAGACCATTATGTAGACATGATGCTTGCTGAAAGAAGAGAAAACTATTGTAAGAATTGTGCAGAGATTAATGCAGACAGTAATTATTTGTGCAAATAATAATATTTTTTTAAGTCCCTCTTTTTTTATCTTCATATTTGAGAAGTATCTGGGCACAAAAGTGGAAGATCTTCACTGAGAAACATTACTTTTTTGTTGATTTTGGAAAAAACAATTAATAATATTAAGAAAAGTAGCTATCCAGGAAAATTGCACACTCAGAATTTTGCCTGTTCCTTCTGTGTACCATTGCATTGCTTTTTAGGGCATTCAAAGGTACCTCCCAGCTCAAAAGAGAATGGAAGCACAGGACAATTAGATTTCTCTCTGAATACAGATGCTCCACAGTGAACCTTGTTATTCATTCTTCCACTTTATTCTACAGCGAGGTTTTAGAAATATTTCATCATTATTTTTAAATGATAAATTTTAATTTCTGGTTTTGCATTTACCAACAACAAAATAAGTTTTACTCACCTATAATAGACAAAAATAAAAAAAATCCCAAATATTACCTTTGAAAAGCAGTCCTGGTATGGCAACCGGGCTGCAGAAAACAGTGAAATATGTGTCATAAAGCTTGTCATAAACTATAATGGGCCAAATATTGATGCCCATTGTGTTATATTTTCACAGAAACATAGAATCATTTACGTTGAAAAAGACCCTATGGATCATAAAAAAAAGATCGTAGAGTCCAACCATAAACCTAACACTGCCAAGTCCACCACTAAATCATGACATTAAATGGCATGTCTACACATCTTTTAAATACCTCCAGGAATGTTCACTGAACCATTTCCCTGGGCAGCCCATTCCAATGCTTGACAGCCTTTTCAGTGAATAAAATTTTCCTAATATCCAATCTAAACCTCCCCTGGTGCAACTTCAAGCTGTTTCCTCTTGTCCTATTGTTTGCTACTTTGGAAGAGTCCAATCCTCACCTCTCTACAACCTCCTTTCAGGTAGTCGTAGAGAGAAATAAGGTCTCCCCTCAAACTCCTTTTCTCCAGACTAAACAACCCCAGTTCCCTCAGCTGATCCCAACAGGACTTGTTCTCTAGATCTATCACCAGCTTCCTTGACGTTCTTTGGACACTCTCCAGCATCTCAATGGTTTTCTTGTAGTGAGGGGCCCAAAACTAAACACAGTATTTGAGGTGTAGCATCACTAGCGACCAGTACAGGGGGCTGATCATTTCCCTAGTCCTGCTGGACGCACTGTTCCTGACAGAGGCCAGGATGTTTCGGCTTTTTTGGCCACCTGGGCACTCTGCTGGCTCATATTCAGCTCGCTGTCAACCAACATACCCAGATCCTTTTCTGCTTGGCAGCTTTCCAGCCATTCTGTAGTGTGGGGTTGCTGTTATTCAAGTGCAGGATCCATCACTTGGCCTTGTTGAACCTCATGTCATTGGCCCCAGCCCACTGATCCAGCCTGTCCAGATCCCTCTGTAGAGCCAACCTACCCTTAAGCAGATTGACACAGTTGTCCGAAAACTTATTGAGGGGGACTTGGTCCACTTGTCCAGATCATTTATATTAAACAAAGACACATTTTGATGTTTTAGATAATTGTATGGTAATAAGCAAACCCAAATTCAATGGGGAATAACGGCAAAGTTATTTTTAAAAAATATCTTTTCTAAATTCGTAACTTTTAAACACAGTATTTTTAAGGATCTTCACTAACTTAAGTGGATAAAGTCTAGTCTTTAGTGTCATCTAGAGACACTAGCCAGCAGATAGATTGCAAGAAAATATGAGTGATTAGGAGGGTGCTGCCATAGCTTTTCTTAAATGAAGTGACATTTCAGAGTTGATGGAAATAAAATGTTTTCTTTCTGAACTAAAACAAAGGAGAGTATGGCGGTATGTTAACTCTTATATTACCTTTTGACAACTGCAGAGTGACTCATTGGGGGAGGGGTAGAAAGTGGTAAAGGGTGGTTCTCCCTCCCCTTCAAGGCGAAAAAAAGATGCAAACATTTCTGCTTTGCTGGAAAGATTTTGGGTTGGTTTAGATTATGCATGTTGCACTTCCTTGTATACTTTTGTGAAGTAGCAAGGCTTACAAAATTGAAAATAGTGTGAGAATAAATCTTCATGGGCCTTTGCAAATGCTTTCATTTAAAAGACAATCAAATAAAAAGTACTATACTGGGACTGGTTCTGTTGCCTTGTCTTTTGTATATAGCAGAATAGCAGTCCTTTATGATCATATTTTTAAAGCAGACGTTAACATGAAAGATTTGACTTAGTAAAACCAATCACTGATGGATGAAGTTATGAACATGTATATATATGGGTAAAGTTAAGCATGTATATAAGATTTATAAAAGCTAATTTAAGGATTGTTTATGCTTATGTATCTTCAGGGCTCACTATTGCACTCGAAAGGAGAAGGAACATTCTTATCCTTACTGTTATTGAAACAATAAAAAAGGAAACACACACACACCCCCGGCTTTGCATAGATTATGACTACTTGAACTTTTGTTAGTGCTACTTGTGCAGTCACACAATGCACATTAAATTAGATTGATCTAATTCCTGAAAGACAGAAGGATAGTCTTCAGGGGTGATGCATCCATATTACAAGTAATTTACATGCAGCCTGCATTCTTCCAGTGAATTGCTGGCGCAAGCTTTAGCTAAGCAGAATTTGGGTGTCCTCAGCTGAAGCAGACTGGGCTTTGGTTTCCTTTATTTGAGGATTATTGATGTTTTCTTCTTTTCTGTGCTGCTGTTAGAAATGTGGTCTTTTATGTTAATGATGACATGGTGTATTTCCAGAGGGAAAACCTGCTAATGCCTTCGACTTTAGCTCAAAGCTAAATGGTTCCAAGTAGAAGGGTATTTGAGAGGTTTCAATTTTAGACTAAATCAGTGTTTCATTTTTCACATACTGGAGTTTTCAAGCTGTTTACTGATGAAAAGAACACTCTGTGCACTGAACCATTCAATCCATTTTAGTTAGATGTATGATATTTTCATTTCTGTCAAAAAGACCTGTAAAATCCAAGAGAAGCCTTATATTCTTTTATCTTTAATGCAAATTGCTACCATGAATTTGCCACTTAAAAGTAAAACCAAGGGATAGAGATTGTGCATTCATTCCTTTCCTACAAAGTAGTTATTTCTTCAATGCAGATAATGAAAGAAAACCAAATGTCTGTAAATAGGATTTTTAATGGATTAGAAAAAGAAGGTGATTTCCAATGAAAACCATGAAACTGAGAGGACTACTATTGATTCTTGGATTGGTCAGTCAACAGCACACAGTTGCACAACTTTAATTTTCAATAGAATCTGAATTCCCTGCTGATACCATTAGAAGTTGACAAAGAAAAATGTTGGAAGATATTTTTGCTTTCAAAGTTTCTTAGTCAGATGAATGGAAAGCAAGAGAAAGAATGACAATATTCCATTTGCCCAAGTTGATTAACTAGAACTGATGATAGTTTCTAAAACTTATTTTTCTTTGAATAAAATTTTATACTCTCTAAAAAGGTAGTTCTGTTATTATCTTCTTTTGGAAAAGGAGACATCAGTGTGAACTCTGTTTTTCTATTAAAAAAGGAACAAACATCAGGTTAATAAAACTGTTAAGTTTGTTTCCCTCTCATTAATAATGGCATTCCTCTCTGTTCTGGTAGACACTATGGTTTGCCTGTGCTTTTAATAAACCTCAAATGTACGTATACTAATACAGTCAGCCTGGGGAGCAAGCAGGAAGAACTGGAGCTTGTGCCCAGTCAGAACACTATGATACCATAGGAATAACTGAAACATGGTGGGACAACTCACATGATTGGATGATCATGATGGAAGAAGAGGAGTAGGAGTCTCACTTGGATGATCATGATGGAAGAAAAGGAGTAGGAGTCTCACTCTAGGTTAAGGAGAACCTTGAAGGTATAGAAGTCAACTACAGTGATTGTAGAAGCCCTATTGAGTGCCTCTGAATAGTCTTTGAGAAGTCATGGAGATTGGGGGACATCTCAGAAGACTGGAAGAAGGATAACATCACCCTCATCTACCAAAAGAGCTTAAAGGAGGATCCAGGAAATTATAGACTTATCAGTTTTACTTCAGTCCCTGGGAAAATTATCGAACAAATCCTCCTGGGGGCTATTACAAGTCAAATGAGGCTTGATAAACTTGATCTGCTTCAATGACAAAGTAACCTGCTCAGTTAATGTGGGGCAATTGTCTTACTTGTATTCCTCCAAGATTTTCATCATGGTTCCCCACAGAGAGACTCACGTGTTATGGTCTAGACAAGTGATCTGTGCGGTGGGCACAAAATTGAATATAAGAAGTTCCACCTAAACGTGAGGAGGAACTTCTTTACTGTGGGAGCAGTAGAGCACTGGAACAAGCTTCCCAGAGAGGTGGTGGAGTCTCCTGCTTTGGAAACATTCAAAACCC
>VXAK01016222.1:9760-33718 GCA_013399435.1 Arenaria interpres
GGAACTGCTGGAGAGGGTACAGCAAAAGGCCACAAAGATGATTAAGGGCCTGGAGCATCTCTCCTACGAGGACAGGCTGAGGGACTTGGGTCTTTTTAGTCTGGAGAAGAGAAGGCTGAGGGGGGATCTGATCAATGCTTATAAATACTTAAAGGGAGGGTGTCAGGAGGATGGGGCTGGTCTTTTTTTCAGTGATGCCCAGGGACAGGACAAGAGGAAATGGGCACAAACTTGAACATAAGAAGTTCCACCTAAACATGAGGAGGAACTTCTTTCCTGTGAGGGTGGCAGAGCCCTGGCAGAGGCTGCCCAGGGAGGTGGTGGAGTCTCCTTCTCTGGAGACATTCAAACCCCACCTGGACACGTTATTGTGCAACCTGCTCTGGGTGGACCTGCTCTGGCAGGGGATTGGACTAGATGATCTCCGGAGGTCCCTTCCAACCCCATAGCATTCTGTGATTTTGTAATGTCTGCCAATAGGGGCTTCTCTCTTCAGACCTGGCCCTCATATCACCAGTCGCCAAACTGATCTTTGCAGCTTGGTGGACATGTAAGCCCCAGCTCTAGAGAACCCCAAAGCTTGCAGTGGAGATGAGGCACTCAGAGTGCACCTGCATCTTGCTGCAAATAGCTTTGCTACCATGTGGTGAACAGTGGCAAGTTCATCCTTCTCATGGTGCTACTTGAGACCACTATGCAGGGTAGACAAATTGTCAGTTAAGTTAGACAAGTCCTTAAAATGCTGGAAACCAAGTTGTTAAAAAAAAAAAAAGTAACAAAGTCTTTTTGAGCTCAGCTTGCCTGTAAGGTTCTCCACTAATGATCCCTTAAAATACATGCTGCCTTCTCAGACTCAGCTCTCAGCTGCAGAGTCTACATATATAGAATCATAGAATCATAGAATCGTCTAGGTTGGAAGGGACCTTAAAGATCATTTAGTCCAACCATCAACCTAACTCTGACAAAAAAAAATAAAAAATTTTTAAAAATTAAAAAAAAAATCACTAAACCATATTCTTGAGGACCATGTCAACCCATCTTTTGAACACCTCCAGGGATGGAGCCTCAACCACTTCCCTGGGCAGCCCATTCCAATGCTGGATAACCCTTTCCATGAAGAAATGTTTCCTAATATCCAATCTAAACCTCCCCTGGTGCAACTTGAGGCCATTTCCCCTTGTCCTATCTCCTGGGACTTGGGAGACGAGACCGACCCCCGCCTCTCTACATCCCCCCTTCAGGTAGTTATAGAGCGCGATAAGGTCTCCCCTCAGCCTCCTCTTCTTCAGACTGAACAACCCCAGCTCCCTCAGCCTCTCCTCATAAGACTTACTCTCCAGACCCCTCACCAGCTACATATACAGCAAAATCTGAATGTCCAGCCCACGTGCGCTGAGATGGCTTCATGATGCAAACAGAAGCATAGTAAGTACAGATGAGTAAAAGCACATTTCTGGTAAGAACTAAATATATACACAATATAAATAGAGCACTTATGTGTTATTCAAAACACTTTGCTACATCATGCCTTAGTCCATCAGCTTTACAAATTGTTAAATACCAGAAACGCTTACCATACGGCATCTTACTAAAGTAAATTTGGTGAATGGGCACAAGAAGAAACTGGAGAAGGGGATGGCTGAGCAACACAACATTTCAGAGGGTGCGTTTTAGAAACTGGTTGGGATAATGGTGTTGCCTCTGACAGGACGCTTCATCGCTGTCAGCCCAAATGTGTGCGTTTCCTCCAGTGATGCTGCCTTTGCTGCACTCGCTGTCACGCAGCAGTGGTACTCCTTTGCCTCATCATCACTAGTACTGCCACATTAACGTGATGCAACCAGCATCTTCTGTAGGTCGTGAGTGAAAACAAGTTCATTAATATAGTAACCCAAAATCCCAAGTAAAAAACCCACTCACACCTAATTTGATAAATGAGCTACTTAAGTATTCTAGAAACTAGTGGGTCAGATTTTTGTATGTAAAGTCTGTAGATTTGGTTCTCATTAATGCCAAATGAAGCCTACATGAAGCACTTCTCTCATATTAAAGGCATGATGCCAGTGAGCATCCATGTGGTTGCCAAGTATCAGGAGACCCCTCTAATTATCCATTTTGTAGTTAAGATGCAGCAGAGGGAGATTCCACCGCTCTGTGGACACATTCCATAACTTGGCAACTGCCTTACAGTTGCCTTCATCTTGGGAGAACACAAAAGGGTGTAACTGGCTGGTTCCATTCCTCCTCTGTGAAGCAGTGTGCAGCACTTATGACCAGTAACAAATCTATAAGCCTAAAAATAAAAGAAAATATTTCAGAGCTCTCACCCCACCTCCCTCTTTTATCTGCTGCTATGGCAATGGAAAAAACTTGAAAGCTTTCAAGCGAGCACTGGAGACCTCTGAGGGAAGGAAAGGAGAGTGGTACAGGGGACACTTCATGTGAAACCTGCTGGATTCCTTCAAGAGAAGTCTTCCTTGTTGGAAAGAGCTTCACTCTTGGATGCTCAAATTCCAGTTGAGCCTTTCGGTGATGCAATCTTATGGGAAATTAATAAAAATTGCAAAAACTCTTTCCTGAAGTGGATAGCAAATCTAGAGAGTAATGCTGTTAAATTTCCAGGTGACATAAAAAGTTTGTATACAAAATCCTTGGCTTTAGGATCTTTAGGTCTTTGATTCCTATGGTTTTGCCTGCCCTGACAGCAGACAACTGCGTTGTAAAACCTCTCTGCTCAGGCTGAAGGCCCAGAGGGAGTGAGTACACCGACCGTGGTGGCACGAGGCAGACGGAGGGGTGACAATCATCACTGATGGCAGGGGTGCCTTTTTCTTGCAGCACAATGACAGGCGAGGATGAGATTTTTCTTGGTCTGTAAATATTGCCTGTCCAAGGCCCCGACAATTTGCTCAGTAGACCTTGGCATCCTATCAAAGAGTCAGAGGGATGAAGTGCATCCCACTGTGGGTGCAGTCAGAGGAGACAGCTGTTAGACTGGGCATCTTCTGGTTTAACAGCCTGTTTCCTCAGCTGCTGTTTGCATAGGTAGAAACCAAAACATTGGCTCTTAAATTGGTTTTTAGCTAAGTAACGAACTGAGCCCACTCGGACACTACTCTGAATTAAGCTGGAGTGCCCCATGCCTGTAAGAATCAGGGCCAAATATGGCTGCAAAAGCGTAACTGTAGGCAATTATTTTTGAAAAAGCCAAATATCTCTTTTTACCACATTAATATCTCTGTCTCTGGGATCACAGATAAGGCAGCCAGGCATCCTGAGGAGCATTTCTTTGAACTGTGCAGGGGTAGAGTTGCACCAAGATCTCCTTTGAAAATGTCAATAGTACCTGTCTGCTAAAGGAGAAAGGAAAAAAAACTTTAAAACTCTTCAGTTCCATCAGGTGCAGTGTTGGCTGGTTTAACTATGAGAGCTAAAAGCATTGTTTCCCTGAAAAAAAATTAATTCAAAAGCATTTGAGGCTTTCAGTGAGCTGTGAAAATACTGTAATACGGAGAAGGAGTACCTAACTCACTAAAAGCTTGCACCCCCAAGTGTGCTACTGCATTTTGTACCCAAGTGGCAGAACAGCCAGATGACTTTATGCTGGCTTTTTCGGTTCCTGCTTGCTAGGCTGATAAACGTATGAACTTAGGAACTTAAGAGTCTTAAAGGGCAGCAGTCTGAATGCACATAATGGGTATTAGTGTGACTAGGGGCATCAGACTGTTGGTCTTGCAAACCTAGGGGCTGAGGGGCTTCCTTCCCTGGCACGGGACTAGGCTGGAACAGCAGTCCCTGGTGGATCCCTCTGACCTGCACCCGGGGCAGGGCAATGCATGCCTGGCACCCTGCTTACCTGCCTCCCCAAAATGCATTTACTGTAGGGGCAAGGGAGGAGGTGAGAGAAGTGATTTCAATCTTTCCCTTGGTTGTGGGTCAAGTCCTGCAGCTGTTAATCATGTTGAACTCGTACTGAAATCAAGGGAACTTGTCTCTCAACAAAAGGAAGCGTTATTTATCTCATTGTTACCGCTAGCCGCAGTTCCGTGCGTGCAACTGGAAGGGGCTACTTCTTCAAGTTAGCTGAATCTTGAGGGCCTGTTGTTACTGCTAATTTGAAAATGGCACTGGCACATTATGGTCAGGAAATCCGGTATCATGGGGTTAACTTTCAGCCCTTATACTGAACGCAAATCAGTGAGGAAATTCATGGCTAGGTGCAGTCTCTAATTATTTAAAAGATAATTTGCATGCTACACAGAAATAAATTAGCTCCCAGGTGACAGCTGTTCCACTGCGTCCATTCCTGAAACTAGATGCCATGCTGGGAAATCTAAATGCAGACCAAAAGATTAAAACACTGTACTTTCTTGTCTTATAGGAAGGCCCTCCCCAAAATAGAGGCATAAAGAAGGGAAGGGGGGAACGAAAGTTTCAAACCAGCAAGTTCAGAAGCTTAACTAACAAACCACAACATTTTCCACAGTCTACGTTTTTTTTTCACTAGGGTCACTTCACATCTTGCTAGAAGATACTGCAAGTCGATGTAAGTGTAATGTGTACTAGTTTAAAAGGAATTTTTTCAAAGTCAAAGAGAGAAATTCAGTCCTAACATCAGGTTTGCACTCACACGGCCATGTGAGATCATTACGGACCTTGTGAACACCACCCAAAACATAGAATCATAGAATGGTTTGGACTGGAAGGGACCTTAAAGATCAGGGAGTTCCAACCCCCCTGCCCTGGGCAGGGACACCTCCCACCAGACCAGGTTGCTCCAAGCCCCATCCAGCCTGGCCTTGAACCCCTCCAGGGATGGGGCAGCCACAGCTTCTCTGGGAAACCTCTTCCAGTGCCTCACCACCCTCACAGCAAAGAAATTCTTCCTCAGATCTAATCTAAATCTCCCCTCTTCCAATGTAAAACCGTTCCCCCTTGTCCTGTCACTGCACTCCCTGACAAAGAGTCCCTCCCCAGCTCTCCTGGAGCTCCCTTCAGATACTGGAAGGAGTTTTTCTTCTTTTTATCGCACACACAGAAATCAACAAATGCATTTTCATACTCCTTGCCAAAAGAAGACCAGACACCGCTTTTTATCTACATAAAAGCCTCAAGACAATCTTCATCTCACAAGAGATACTAAATCATTTTTCAGTTTAATGGTTTTCTGATAGCTAGGTTTTAACACTGTATGTTGTTGTATATTGTACATGTATATATACACTGTATATAACACCGTATTATGTGGCTGTATATGTATTGTATATATGATATGATATGACATTATATATTATGAGACTACATAGTATGGCCAGGCTTTTTCCATGGCTCTACCTCCTCCTGAAAGAAGCAATTTCCTGTGCCAGTTTGCTTTGTGCTAGGACTGTCAGGTGGAGGCTGCAGGCGGTTTGCTTCCTTCTCTCACTAATCCTTTCGCTCTGCCTTGGCAAAAGGGCTTTCCTTCGCTGCAGTGGGTTGCTCTGCTGTCTCCCACCTTGTGACCTAGCCAGAGAGCCCATTGTATAGACATTTCTAACAGAAAGATCAAGACTGATGTGAAGGGAAATGTGTGTGTGTGGACATGTGTGAAAGCACTGGAAGAAACAAGTGAGCAAGGACTAAAGAACAGCATATGTTAATTGCTACAGAGCAACATACGTGATTTCATTCAAATGACCAAATAGCAAGAAGAGAAGGAAACAAACCTATCTAAAGGTAAGGTATAAAGAAGATGACAAACAGGAGTGGAGGCAATAAAATAACCAGATAAGAATAACCTGGCAACTGTAATTCAGGAATTTTGCCATGGGCTAATGAGAGGTGAGATATAATAACGAGACAAAAGATTCAACATCCGCATCTAAAGGCTGTAAAAGACAAGTCCAAATTTAGTTCATCATCACTAATTAAGAAGAGCTCAAGAGAGGTGATGAGGACCTGATAAGCGGTGTCCCTCTGTGTGGCACACTGGTGATCCCAGCCAGACCACCTGGACATGCTGGTCATGGTGCCTGTAAGGACGTGGATGTGAGAGGACCCTCTGACAACTTCAGATCCTGCTAAGCAAAGATCCTGCTAAGATAGAAGCAGTCTTGCAGGAGCTGATGACTCCCCCAACGAGTGTTACGTGCTGCCATCCGATAAAGCTGCACTTCTTACTCTTACAATATTGACTGGCCTGGCTTATCCTATTCACAGATCGTCACTGAGATCTTCATCTCTCCTGAGATTTTTAAAATCTCTATGCATGTTTAGGACTTGATCTTACTTTTAATCCCCCGATCAGCTTGGGCACTGTGTGGGGATCCTATCACGATCATGAGAGCAAAGGAGGCTAATACATTCTTCATTTCTCTCATGAAGAAATAAGCTGTTTGTTCAGAAAGTTAATGTCTCACCTCTTCAAAATCCCTGTGCGTCGCTATCAAGAGTGCAGGCGGGTGCAGCTGCACTGAGGTCCTTGGGCTGGGCTGCACATCCAACACGCAGCAACAGAGAGAAAGGGAACCAATGCTGGGTTTGTCAAGGTCAGGAAAATACCGCTATCTGTGTTGCAGGCACAAATCCCAAAGGCAAGATGATTTATTCTTCCAGGTGTTGATACTGGTGTGAAACTTGCTAGTACATATAACAACTGACACTGTAACCGCATCTGGGCAAACAACAAAGGCGTAAGCGTCTGGCAACAGTCGTGGTTCACAGAAAAGATTAGGTCACAGCTGGGTTTGCATATTGTAACACCATGGAAAAGACTGATGATACCTTGCCACAGCCTGAATATTGAGTTTCTTCCAGTGCTTGAAATGTATTAGCTGATCAGCATCAGCTGTGACAAGGAAAGAAAATTATCTGTCATCTTAGCCCGTATCTCATACAATTGTGTCATCCTCCTTCAGTTTCTACTTAACACCTATTGACAATATACTGTTCACGTGAACTTTACATTTGCTGTGTGCCATTCCTCTCTCGTAAAACAAAACCAACATTTACTATAAATCAAAATCAATCCCTGCAGGAGCAATAATTCACGAGTTTCCCACTCCTCTCAGTAGAGGCATACAACGGTCTCCTGAAGTGAAATTTGTAAAGAAGCGTTTTTGTCCAAGAAACTTTTAAACCTCACAATTGACGTTTGGGTTCATCCTGTCTTTCAGTATAAGATGAGAAGGTAAAAAATGAGGAGCTAGACTCTGTAATATTTAGGATGAGGAGAGGGTGCAGGAAGAGGACTGCAAAACACATCGTAAGAATTGGGAGAGCTGCACATCCAGTCCCAGTGAAGCCCTGAGTCCTTTTCAGGGGAGCCTTCGGGGCGGCAGCTGATACCACGATTCTCAAAATACGGCACACAAACCAATATTTTGTCGTTAACTGAAGGGCTTGGCTGGATCCCCCCTCCTCCCCGATTTCAGCAGGCATTCTCATTTCTCTGTCCTGTGCAGCGTACAGTCCCTTATCCATAGTCTGGAGAAGCTTTTTGACACTGAACCAGCAGAAGTGCAAAAGCCAGAGAAAGATGTACAGGAATTCAGAGGCTTTTAAGTCCTTGTCTCAAGATATCAGGTGCTTCATTCCTACAGAATTTTGAACCAGCAGATTGCTGTTATCATGCAAAGTTTTGGACCACAGCACATCCCTTACAACAAAAAAATTCTCACCTAAATAACATGGTTCAATCTGAAAATTTTGCTACCTTTCATGACTTTCTTCAAATCAGTTATAACTATAACATAACCAGGCCGGGAGACTTCTAAGGCACCACTATCAGCTTTGTACCATGATAAAAATCGACTATTTGTTGCTGTGCTTGGCTTTCTGTCTTTAAACCAGCTTACGCAAGGTAGCACTTCTCTAGCTGTGACAATTTAGGTTCCCAAGCCACCACCTGTGAGGGATTTTTAAAAATGAAAATCAAAATAAGATGTATCACCAATTTCTTCTTTACCACTCGTTTCAATTACATGGTCGAAGAATAATACCCCATGAATGAAACTCAAGGCTGGTTTTTTTTTTGTTTGGTTGTGTTTTTTGGGGGGGATTGGAGGGGAAGTTTTTGGGAGGGTGTTGTTTGTTTTTTGTTGGTGTTGCTTGGTTGGTTTGCTTTGTTGTGGTGTTTTTTTTTAATCAAGCTTGACCTCCAAAGCACTTGCTTTCACTGCAGCATAAGGAATAAAACAAGTTTGAGTTTTCAGGCTAGGTAATTTTATTAAGATAGGAAATTCTGAAGAAGCAGCAAAAGATTAAAGATACGGTAGATCGCGTTTTTTTCAGATACTCCTCTCTCCATGCAGTTCTTTAATTAAGTTTGCATTTCTAAAAGCAATGAAAAATTCTCTCAGAGGAGACAGCACATAAATCTTGGCTAGAACTAGCCAGGCGCTTTAGCCTCTCCCGGTACTTGAGAGAACCTCAGTCCTCGCTTTGAAACACCTGGTCCCCAGGACTGCCCTGCGCCTACTCGGGGTCAGCAGGCAGAGGGGAGCCCCTCCGAAAATCTGTGAGACCTGCAAAATGCTGTGGTGGGAGAAGTCCTACAGGTTGGATGGGGAATCTGCACTAAATATGCAGAGTCCTGACAAAATCTTCAGCTATAAAATGAAATTAAAAGAAGTCCCTTACAGAGAGAAGACAGTCTAGAGGATAAACCTGAGGGTTTGTTTTATCATCAGGTAGGCAGGCAAGTTGTTGAGTGTGGCTATCATCATGAGTGATTTAAAATCCCCGTAGAAACCTTTGGCTTAAAAATTTGGTTCAAAGTGACAAAAATACTGGCTTTTCAAAGTGACTTCCAAGTATGAATCCTCAGAAAAAAAAAGGATTGTTCAGGTTCAGCTTAATGAGTTAAACCTACTGAATATTCTAAGCAAAAGTTACACAAATACTGAAATGCTCTTTCAGATGAAAGATGGTTAAGCAAACCACTGCTCCTTCTCTAAATAACTCTCAGACACACAGCTCTTTCCAGGAAGGTCTTCAGGGCTTGCATTACCACTGATAATTTTGCCAAATAATAGAATTTTTTTTTTTTTTTAATGTATCTTTGTTCTAAGGGAAAATGGCCAGAAGATAGACTGTAATAAAATAAAATTCTGCCAGAATATAGATTTATGCACAATGTTGAGTTTATCTTACCTGTAAAGATCTGTAATCTGCCCTTCATTCCAGCGATAGTAGAGATCATTAAGAAGACGCTCATGCTGTCCATACAAGCAGATGTAGTTGGAGACAGGAAAGGGTTCCTTTGAAAAGCAGGTGATGCTTTCTACCATATTATATATGTTGGTATGCATCCTGAAATAATTCCCATGTCTTGCCTCTCCAGTTATAATCTCCATCCCCTGGAACAGAAAATATAAGGAAAGCTGTAGAGATGGAATGGAACAAACACCTGACTTGGCACACGTACAGGATCAGCTAGGGTTTCCTAGCTGGTACTTACCATTTTTAAAAAAAAAATAAAATAAAATTGTCGATTTTAAAACAATAATACCTATTCCTGGTCACACAGTTTATACAACAAGGCACTTTGCTATGGTTTGGACACAAAGATTTTCTGTGTGGTTTAGACCTTGAGTAACAACACACAGAGAAGTGTGCAGCACACAACTGTGTGTGGAGCACGGGCTTTGGTTGCCCAATCCCAAGTGCCATTTGAGACACCTAAGGGCATGCGGGCCATCCGGTGGGCTGGCAGTTATGACACAGGATCCATGGGAGACGTGTGACCCCCTGGAACAGCAGCTGGAGGTCAGGAGAACAGATTTATAACCATAAGTTTATATTTTTATATATGTATATGCAAACAGTGTATCTGCAGAGGCCAGAGTTACGTCACATCGTAGAAGCTACATGATCGTAGGCAGAGGGTTGATGCCACCACATTAATCCATTACAAGCAAACTTCAGTGTTACAACCTAAAATATTATCACATACCAATTAAACATTTTTGGCTTTGTGTAGAACTTTTCCGGTAGTCAGAACCTTCCAAAAAGGAAAGAAATACCGGGAAAGACCCTGTTCAGTACTAAACCAAACTTCTACGTTTTATAAATGGCACTACGTACTAGATGGTTGCTGCAACAGCAGGAGACTGGGCTTGATCTCTTGGCATGTTTTCTTCGGGCTGTGTTCTAGACTCTTAAATGATTAATTACTATTGCCTTAAAAAATGCATATACTTACATTACATATATATGTATAGGTGTATGTGTGTGTATGATTTAGAATCTTAGTGACTCCCTCTTAGTAATTTGAAGAGGGGCTGCCAAGTGTTGCTAACACCACCTCTACTATCAATAAAAGAATAAAAATGTTGGCTGTCGATGCTCAAACTATAGCATTTAGTTTCAGCTGATTAAATCAATTACTTAATAAAAGACAAAAGCGTTAGAATTTGTTTCGAACATCACATTGCCGTGGGATGATCGAATAGCTTGAAGCTATGTTTTAAAGCTGTATTCACGCTCCAGTTTTATATATTTCTAAAACCTGTTGCTAGGCTACAGTAACCTTTGTTACTTCCACATCTCTCATCTAATACATTTCAGTAGCTTCTCTTACTTCTTCCTCAGGAAATTCTTTTAGGATTTACATGAAGTTTCTGGAGTGGCTTTAAAGATGTTCTCTTTTCAGACAGCAGGTAATCAAATCTGCAGCAAAAGAATTCTAACAATGTTCTACCAATTTGGAGTGACAAAACCAATTTTTCTCTCTCTGATAGACCTTTCTGCTTCCCAGTACATGCTGCTTTGGACAACTCATCCTGCATCTGCAAAACTGGAAAACAAGGTGAGCCATGCTTTGATTCCTTCACTCAAAGCATGGATTCCTTTTTTAAAAAAATAATTTCTTTCTATAGATCATTGCTGCCTGAGTTTTAAAATCAGCACTGAAGTAGTCTTTTAAAAGCCACTCTTCCCATCAGCTACAAAATGGGCTTGATGCAGAAATCCCTAAGGAAAAAGTTATAATCCGTATGACACAGGAGCTTGCCCAGGTGGATGGTCCTTTCTGGCTTTAAAAATACATTAATCTAGTCTTTTTCTTGTTTCACAGATCAGGTTCTCCAGTAAGAGAAGCATCTCCACTTTTGTATCATGGGACAATCTCCTCTGTAGCCCAACTGTGTGAAGTGCTTCCCTCTTTCCTCTTCAAAGACAACATTCGTGGTTGCAGCACTAGCTATTTCCTAGCAGCAAATTATGGAGGATCCCTTCCAGAATATATTATTTTCCTACTAGTCTAGAAATCAACTGAATTTCACTGATAGACTGCAAGGCTTTATCATCCCTTTATAGCACCTTATTCCAGAGAGGAAAGAGGTTAAGTGCTAAGGCTGAAAAGCGTATTTTAGTGAAATTCAGCTAATACTATCCTATGTCCTCTTTATAGAGATTGTGCACCTTTTGAGTAGGCCAAATATCAGAAAGTATGGAAACAAACACCGAAGAGGTTCAGGTAGTTATGCAATTCGTACTTGTTCACCAGCTGTACCTGATTTATACAGTGCACCCAGGCTTAGCTGACTGGATTTGTTCATATGCAAGTCTGATGGCAAATACCACCCCTACATTCATGTGCCGTGTATTAAATATGTGCTTGGAACTTCAAAAGCAACGTATTCCATACGACTGGGAAAATGACTTTTCTCTCTCTAGGGAATCAAACAAAAATAAAGACATTCTGAAAAGGAAAGTACTGAGGACACGGCAATGTAATAACCTCCCAACCAGTTCTGAGACAAACGGCTCAGGAACCAGGCACAGGGCTGAGCCACCAACTCTGGAAAAAGAGGGTCAAGGAGTTGAGCTGCAGTGCCCCATCAGAGTGCTATTTGAACCCAAAGTGCTACAAATAGTAATGAAAAGTTCAGGGTATTAGGGCTTGAACAAGTATTTCCTGCCTTCAAGGACCAAAACCCCCTTCAGTTTCGGGTGACTTAATGGCAAAGAAATTAAGAACTGCAGTAACGAAGTTAATCAGACAATCCTATCTGTATGTATTTCACATTTACAATACGACAGTGAATTTACATTTAAATAAATTCAATATTTTCAAATAATCACAGAGATTTGATTTTATGTGATTTGTTCCATTCCAAAGTTTACTGACAAGTCCCAGCTCAGGAAGGTCTTTAAATACATACTCAAACCCATGCTTAATCAAGATATTTTTTAAGATGCATTGTACTTATGCATGTACCTGTGCTATCCTAAATAAGAACATCTTTCAAAATGGAGGATGAAACAAAGAAAAGTTAAATAATGTAACTTACAGAGTCACACAGTGCAAGTTCTGAGTCCAAGCGGGTGGGGATTTCTGGTTTGGAAATATGCAAGTAAATGTAACCTCCAGGAAGAACACCTCCTGCCATAAATGAAAATATGAGATTTATTAGATCATAAACAAAGAGAAAAATAAAGTATTTGCTTGCTCTCCTTCTCCCATAATCCTTTTTGTTGTTGTTGTTTACTAAGTGGATCTAAATAGAAAACAAGGATCTTATTTTGTTTTAGGGGACTTCATGTTATAAGCTTGGTACTCCTTTGGTACTCTCACACATACTGCTGCAGCAGCCACACACTGAGAAGTTCTGATTGTAGTTTTATTGATCTTGAACTTGGAATAAAGACACTGAGTTTCACTGGAAACACTCCGTATTTACTGCAACATAAATGAAAGCACAACTTGGTCTACTATTAGAAAAAATTGTCAGTGTCAGCTTTTATTGCAACTCACCTCTCTCCACTGACTATATTAGGAGCTTTGAGGACTTTACTGCCCGAAGATGGTATCTTAGGTGAGATGGACCTACCCTTATTATATAACAGCAAAAAACGCTAAAGAGGGTATGAAAGTATGACAGAAATCCATACCTTTAATTTTACAGTTGTTGTACATGGGGATGAGTCTGTCTGTGCCTTCTGGTGGCTCAGAAGAGGGCTTAGGGGCTGGATCAAAGAGACTCAGCATAGATGCAGCCAGCTCAAAGCCAATCTCTTTTGAACTGCAGTTGCTGTGTGTCCATTCACCTACATAATATCTCCTGGAGTACTTTGTTAAAGGACCTGCAGCCCTGATACTGACATCATTAGTACGGAATTCGTTATCGATCACAAGTCTTCCATCAAAAACAAGGCAAGCATCATTAATTGCCTGAAAGGTTTCATAATCCACTGTCCTGTAGGCAAAGCTAAAAAATGCCTAAAAAAGAGACATAAATAAGCGTAGGTTATTATACAATACTTACTGGCTAATTTAATAAATCAAAGCCTACACTTCATTCTGAATGTTATTTATCTTAAAAAATAAGAACATGAAATAAAATGTGATTTCATATACACAGATAAATCCTTCTGAGCCAGTATTTACAGCTACTAAAATTAAAAAAAAAAAAAAAAGAAACAAGAAAAAAAGCCCAGTAGAGTGGAAAATTACCAGCCTCCTCTACGTCTGGTTATTAGTCTGGTTATTATTTTGTTTTAAAAACTCTAATATTAACTATATCAACTAGCCTGAGTGGACGTGCATATTTTCCTGGTTTAGTATAAGTGTTAAAAAAGAGGCTTGAACTCTTTATGAAGTTGGTTTTCTTCTTTCAAATGCTCAAGCCAAACTGAAAAACTAAGTAATGGAAAAGTACAATTTACTTTGCATTTCAGCAGGATAACTGTATATTACAGACATTTTTCCAACTGTTGTGCCTAACTGTTTACCAAACTATGTTACTATGGCTACCAGCACAGGGATATTCAATGAAAAAGACAGGAAATTCAAATTGTTCAGAGGGAATGTCATTCTCATTCAAACTACAGCAGCAGAAGGAAGCCAGTGGACGCTGTGGAGGGCAAGATATTTGTGAGAGGTATAAAGGGTAAATGTAGGGTCCTGCACCTGGGGAGGAAGAACCTCAGGCACCAATAGAGATCGGGGGTGGATCTTCTGGAAAGCACTACTGAGGAGAGAGAGCTGGGAGTGCTAGTGGATAGCAAACTCTCCATGAGCCAGCAATGTGCCCTTGTGGCCAAGAGGGCCAATGGGATCCTGGGCTGCGTAGGGAAGAGTGTGGCCAGGAGGTGGAGGGAGGTCATTCTCCCCGTCTGCTCTGCACTGGGGAGGCCACAACTGGAATCCTGCGTCCAGTTCTGGGCTCCCCAGTTCAAGAGAGACAGGGAACTGCTGGAGAGAGTCCAGCGTAGGGCAACAAAGATGATGGAGGGATTGGAGCATCTCCCTGATGAGGAAAAGCTGAGAGAGCTGGGGCTCTTTAGCCTGGAGAAGAGAAGGCTGAGGGGAGACCTTATTAATGCTGACAAGGATCTAAAGGGTGGGTTGAAGGATGATAGAGCTGGACTGTTTTCAGTGGTTTCCAGCAATAGAACGAGGGGGAACAGGTACAAGCTGGAACATGGGAAGTTCCGCTCAAATCTGGGGAAGAACTTCTTTGGGGTGAGGGTGGCAGAGCCCTGGAAGAGGCTGCCCAGGGAGGGTGTGGAGTCCCCTTCTCTGGAGATCTTCAAGCCCCACCTGGATGTCGTCCTGAGTGATGTGCTCTGGGCAACCCTGCTTTGGCAGGGGAGTTGGACTGGATGATCCCTAGAGGTCCCTTCCAACTCCAACAATTCCGTGATTCCATGATTTTCACGAAAAGGAACATATTTAGATTTATTATACTTGATAGTGACGCAGATTTTGGAAAGCATATCCAAACTTTGTCAGGACTGAAACACATCTCTAGCTATTCCAGATCTGGATACCACTTGCTTTAGGAGGCAGGTTAATCTGTAGCTTCTTAGTGCTTGGAACTCCTGTGCCTGCAGCGGCTGGGGCTGACCACTCTCAGAGACAGGGCAGAGCTCTGGATCCATCGAGAGCACCCAGCTCAGCAGAGAGGAGGCTGTGTCTGTAAGCACTTGGTACGTCTGGCAGTCCATTATTGAATCTGGTAATGAGCACGGCAGATACCTATTCTCTATGTTTTGGTTTGGGGGGCTGAAAAACATGCAACTTCCATTCTTTGAAAACACTGCCTGTGCTGCCTTACTCCTCCTTACAGAACTATCTCGGGACCAGCATCCACTGAAGCCATGAGTTCGTCTTCCCCACAGGAAGATTTCAAGGGCATTCATTGAAAGACAATCACCCTAAATCCTTAAATTCCTTTTCTAAGTCTCAAAGAAAAAAGCTAGCCGTAATTCCCTTCTTTTGTCTTCTTGTGGCACCTGCATCGTCCCTCTCCCGGGACGTGAGGAAGCAGATCAGCCCTCGTCTCCCCAAAACAGGGGCTGAGGCAGCACCATGGCGACAAGCACTACGAAGCAGGCGGTGCTGGAAGCAGCCACCGATTCGTCCTACGCGTCAGGCATCGGCGTGGAGCAGATGTGCACGTCATGCAAAACGTGGGGGATGCCCGAAGAGCCGCTTTGAAACCCAGCCCAGGGTGAGAGCGAGGACCGCAGGGTCCCCCCACAGCCCCCTTTTGTCTGCAGGCTCCGCACGGGCTCCGCACCTTCATTAGCAGAGGGGAGCTTTGGAATCCATTTAGAATCATGCACATCTGACATCTCTCTTGATACGTATTTTACTTGGTCTTCCACATTGCCTAAAAGGGACCTTAAAGAGGCAAAAAGCCCATCTGAAATCTGGAACAAAAAATATGCTCACTTCGGAAAAAAGTGCCTGTTGGGATGAAGCTACGAGCGGCGCTGGGGAAGGTAAAACTGGCTTCAACTGGAGGTATCTCAGATCAGAAACATGAGAAATGAGGAGCAGAAAGCGAGGCTTGGACCCAGGGGGCCAAAGGCACAGACCAGTCCCTGCCCCAGGACCCTCGGAGCACTGCAGGCGGCAGAAGTGGGAGAAGCTACAATGACTGAGAGAGGACAAACTGAGAGCTGGCGGAGCAAAGGTCCCAAAAATAAAGCAAAGCAAGAGTGCAGGCTGGACGTTGAGGGTTAAAAGTATTAAGAGTGACAAGGTTGAGAGATGTTTTAAACAAGATCATTGTCTGCAAAGGGTACAGATGAAGACCGACCGTCTCATCGTTACAATATCGTTTGTGAAGCTCCAGAGCCTTTATAAAGAGCTTTCTCCTTCATCACTGCCCTCAGCTTTTAAAATGATTAGATGGCCACTTGAATGTTGCTGCCCTCCATCAAGAAATATTACCGTACAGGCTGAAGGAAGGGTGGAAAGTTATCTTGCGTTATCTTGCTGCCTTCACCTTGAGCAGACTGACACGTAACTGCATCAGGGCAAACTGACATCGGTCATATGTCCTTCCCTTAGTGCCAGCCTCAGGGAGGACACGGTTGTGACCTGGGTAAAGGCATTACCCCATTACACCACCAAAGAGCTTTCCCGTGGGCTAAGGGCAAGCGTCAGATACTCACAACCGACTGGATGAGCCAGCTGGAAGAAAAGGGACGGGAAGCAAAGGGAGCTAGAAATTTTAGCACCACTGGTGTGGCAGAGATGCGGCAGCAGAGGAGCCAGAGCCTCTGGGCTTGTTTGTATACAAAACAAGCCATGAACTATGCTCAGTTAGGGGAATTCTAACCATCTAGTACACCCAACATCAGGGAAACTCTGCCCGAGAGGGTAAGGGGACCACACAGCCCCACGTCCTGCCGACTGACGGGCAGGATGGTGTCACCAGAGGGGAGGGGAGGGGACGGCTGCAACCTCCAGGCTGGGAGCCATCTGTCAGCCCGGGAGGGGAGGGAGGGAGGGAGGCTGCCGCTTTAGGAAAAGAGGAGATTTTCTCCCGTTGTTTTTATCCTGCAGGACTCAACAAATTAAGCCCCTAAGAGCTGCCAATCAACAGTTGATATTGGCTCAAATCCCAAAAGGCCCAGAGCTGCTGCAGGGCCGATTCCTGCACAGCCTGCTCCCTTGCGAACCCAGCTGCCTTCCTGGCGAAGGCTGCTCTCCGGAGCCCGCTCCTCCCCTGAGCCTGTCCTCCCAGCAGCAGATACAGGAGCCGTGCAAGACAGCTGAACTGGTTTTTGGAGAATATAAAGCCCCTGACATCACAAATAATTGCACGTCTCTCATCTTCAAGGCTGGGTAAGAGAGACCTCGAGAGGGAAGAACCATAGCTGGAGCAAGGATGGGCAGAGGGCACAAAAGAGCAAGAGGAACAAACCCCGAGCAAATGGGCTTTTGAAGGAATGGCACCACCAGGCAAGGTGGTGGGGAAAAGAGGGGGGGCTGATGGGGAGGTGGTGAACAGATACCAAGATGGAAGGATAAGAACCACATTGACATCTCTGACAGGATAAAAACACTATTGATATGGGGACCAAAGTCAGGAGACTGCTAGCGAATAGAAGTGCTATACAAGGTCCTCACCTCCATCAGGAAGGCTTAACTATCCATACGTGAAAAAGAAAAGGGTTGGGAAAACCCAGTAATTTAGAGCTTTCCAGTGCAGGGAGGCAGCAGGGACCACTGACTCCTGGGGAGCTCTCAGGGGAGTCACACAGCTCTTCCGTCCTGGAATTCCAATAGATTTGCTGCACAGAGAAGCGTGCCCGCAACGGGGGGACTGCGGGGGCCACACGGCTTCCTACAGGTGCACGTGTTGAAGTGACTCTACTAGAAGTGCTCGCTCACATGGATTGGCCCAATAAAGAAAACCAGAACTATTGCCCCCATTAGGAAAGGCTAAACGCCGTCCCAAATCTCACAGTGGGGCCACACCTGTGAGTGTGCGTATAATTTACTTAGATATTGATACTGTAGATGAACAAAAATGCAGCCATGAATGTAGAGGGAGAAAAATCTATTTAAAAATATATTTTAATTACGGTACATAGTGGGCCTCTCTACCCCAACATTATTGGCTTCTCCTATGACTAAATCAAATCTTAACCAAACGCACATAACTATAGACAGGATGCATTACTGTATGCATTTAAATAATAAAAGGATTTCTGGAATTATTTAGAAAATTAATTAAGAGTATTTGTCACTCAGCAGTGAACAACTATTTGTGAGTCAGGTGACTTAAATACATTTTAATCCAAATCATTCAGGGCATTAACAATGGTTTTATTTGGATTTTTAGAAAAAACAATCCTTTAGACTAACAAGTGAATGTTCAATCTTCTAGAGACAATGAGAAAATAGATAAACCCATGAGGGACTATCTGAATTTGATGGCCTTTGTCTTAAAAAGCAGACTGAAAGAAACACAATGAAAGCATATACTTACTGAACACTGCAATTTAAATGGTTTTCTATTAGTAGTGAAAGCAGCACATGTGATAAGGTCTGGGTCGTCGCCTTCGTTCCACTGTGCCAGGATACTGTCATAATAAACAGACACGCCAGCCTTTGACAGTGCCTCCCCAACAGCACTTTCGATGTCGCTGTTGTTAAGGCAAGTAACATTCGAGCTGAGTGGAGGCTGTACGAGATGTATGCGAGAACCATCAATTCCAAGAGATAAGAGGGTTTCTACCGTGGTGTAAACGTCCATTGTATTCCCATAGACAATGACGTTCCCTAAGGGGAAAAAAAGGGGGAAAAATTTCTAAGATGTACAATGAAAACCTTATTAGTATAACTCGGATGATAATAACACAAAATTGCTCTCTTTGACCCTCTTATTTCTCTGATGCTATGAAGCAAACAATGTTACCTAGCAACAGTAGCTAAGATAATTTAGTGAAGAATCTGTACAAAACATCCCACAAAGTAGGCAAGTACTTAACATAGAAGTATGACATTCATTCTGATCCCGTAATTTGAAATTATTTTGATTGAAAATCCTCTAGGAAAAAAAAAAAAAAACCCAACAAAACCAGACCCATGTTTTTATTTTATTCTCCTCTCCCTCCTCAATTTCGCTCATTCAAAGGACTTATCGAGGGGAGGGACACGGGAGCAAATTAAATACATCATGCAGAAGAAAACCACGAACTGTGGAAAGCCAAAGTTGCGGCAAACAAGCCATTGTGCAATACGGGAGGTCACCAGCGCTGCCGCTTCCTTCCGCCAAAGCCTAATCTCCAGACAATGGAGACACCCCTGCAGACGTACCCCTCTGCCTGCTGCTTCCTATCTGCCGGCTTGTGTCCCCAAACTGCCCCGCTGAGGGGCACAGGCGGCCGATGCACTGACGGGGAGCAGCTGGCAGCTCTGCACTGCTCTTTGAAGACAGCTGCCTCCCTCCGGTGCACATCAGAGAATGCCCACAACCTAAATGCCTCCAAGTACGTGCTCCGAACCAGCCAGCCTCCCTCCTTGCACGCTGCCCAGAAATCAGCGAGCTGGAGACAGGCATTTCTCATCTGCTGGGATGAAAACAGAGTTTGGGTATCGCTGCTCCTTTTGCAGAGCATCGTCATTCAAGTAGAAACCGCTACTTAAACCAGCTCCATCTTTCCACCCCCCGGGCGAAGGGAGCTCCAATTCAAACCCTCATCTCCCACCTCCCAGGGAATTGCTCTTAACTACAAAGCCGTAGCCCGTGTGGTAGGATCTTGCAAATTCTTACTCAAGTGGTGCCACTTCAAACCGCATAGTTAAAGCTGAGAGCAAATCCACGAGGATGGGAGGGCAGCAGGTTCTGTGTGAGCATGATGTGACTCTCCAGCCTAATGGCTACAGCCTTCCTGGCAACGAGGGAGGCAGAGCTGGGATGGATCGGAGCATCTGTGTATTTTATCTAAGGATGGTTTAATATAAAACAAATAAACAGCTCCCAGCCTTTGACAGTGCCTCCCCAACAGCACTTTCGATTTCATTGTTGTTAAGGCAAGTAACATTCGAGCTGAGTGGAGGCTGTACGAGATGTATGCGGGAACCATCAATTCCGAGACAAGAGGGTTTCTACCGTGGTGTAAACGTCCATTGTATTCCCACAATGTTCCCTCTGCCCCCCTGCTTGAAATAGGAATCCTTGTTTTTGCTGTTATCCACTAAGTCTCCAAGTAATCCATGGTAAACAGCACAGAATCACATGGGGTTGGAAGGGACCTCTGGAGATCATCTAGTCCAACCCCCTGCCAGAGCAGGTCTACCCAGAGCAGGTCCCACAGGAACGTGTCCAGGTGGGGTTTGAATGTCTCCAGAGAAGGAGACTTCACCACCTCCCTGGGCAGCCTCTTCCAGGGCTCTGCCACCCTCACAGAAGAGAAGTTCCTCCTCATGTTTAGGTGGAACTTCTTATATTCAAGTTTGTGCACAGCTCTTGTAGGACAAACCAAGAAGTCCTCTCCCAGTGGACCCTTCGCTATGAGGGCCACAGCCAAGCTCCTGCCTGAGCAAAGGTGGATTGAGCGCAGGTTTGTGGAATCCTCCATGCCTGCAGCAGAAGCGTGTTCACAACCACCAGCTCTGCATCCGGGCTGTGCTCAACCACGTCAGCAACTAGCTCAAGCTGCATGGCCAAGGTTGATGCAGGAACACCCACCCTCTGGACTTTGACAGACCTTTCGTAGGACACAGCTCTTACACCAGATGGGTGTTTCAAGTATGCCAAGAAACTGCACGGTCAGCAGAAGGAGGCATCAAATGCACGTTCCCATTACATTTAGCATCCCATACCTGGGCAGCGCTGCCGGTCAGCAGGCGCATTTATTGCTTTATGGGAAATCCCTGGCAGAAACAGCAAATAACTGAGCCGTACCCACACAAAGCTAACATGCAAACATCCTTGTGATAGAGGACATCATACACTCCAGCATGCAGCTAGGAGAAAGGAAACTGGAGAAAAGCTAACAACACTCAAGTGTCGCTTTTCCAGGCAACGTGTGTAAACCAGAAGAAAGCCAGTACACAAATCCCAGGCCATCTCAGCCTTGTCCAGCCTCAGATTGAAGGTGAGAGATAACACAGAGGATATAGGGCCTCGTATAAGAATCATAGAATGGTATAGGTTGGAAGGGACCTTAAAGATCCCCCAGTTCCACCCCCCCTGCCCTGGGCAGGGACACCTCCCACCAGACCAGGTTGCTCCAAGCCCCCTCCAGCCTGGCCTTGAACCCCTCCAGGGATGGGGCAGCCACAGCTTCTCTGGGAAACCTGTCCCAGTGCCTCACCACCCTCACAGCAAAGAATTTATTCCTAAAATCTAATCTAAATCTCCCGTCTTTCAGTTTAAAACTGTTACCACTCATCCTATTGCTACACTCCTTGATAAAGAGTCCCTCCCAGCTTTCCTTTAGGCCCCTTTCAGATATGAGGTCTCACTGGAACCTTCTCTTTTCCAGGCTGAACAACCCCAACTCTCTCAGCCTGTCTTCATCGGAGAGGTGCTCCAGCCCTCTGATCATCTTCGTGGCCCTCCTCTGGACTTGCTCCAGCAGGTCCACGTCCTCCTTATGTTAGGGAGAAGATGGATGTTATGGCAGAAATTTCTCTGCAAGCTCTATGAAAATAACTTGCAGGCTGGCACTGAAAAAGCATAAGGATTGAACGTACTAAAGAAAGCTCGGTGTTGAAACATATGAGGTGTTTCAGGAATGGCCTTTAATTGACATAAACAGCAGCTGGCATTGGCTTCCCCACAGACTACAGAGCAGTAACTGCAATCAGAATTTGGACAAACAGCTGACTCTCCTACATAACTGGCTCCATCTTGACTTTTGGCAGGATTTACTCTCCTTCATGGCACTGCAGTAAGAAGATGAGCAGGTAAGGGTGCCTCATGCAACTAACTTGCACGTTTATCTCGGCATTGGCATTTATGTCTCACTGCAAGTGATAGCATCCCCTACAACCCAAATTTTATTATTTCATAGGCTAAACTAATTTCACTGGGACCATGTTTTACTGCATGAGACACAGAGCAATACTAAACAGAGCACTCACAAAGCCCTAGCTCCTAAGAATATTAATGAAAAAAATTGTTAACAGATGTTCTATTATTCCTCTTTGACTACAAGGTTATTTTATTTGTCCATATCAGTTTGGCTACTTGTAGCTGCCAAATAAACATATCTCTTCATAACTGTCAGAGAAAAGAATTGCCCCATGATTATACATGCTCAGAAATGATGGAAAGCATATTTTTACTGTTAACATCAATGACCAGAGGGGCAGAACAATTTTACCTGCGAATGTTTTCATCTGAAATCATAAGAAAGAGATCTTACTAGTTTCATAAATATAATACAGAATAGATATAGTGTGTGATAATGGGAATTCCATCCAGTCGGTACATTGCTAAGCTGACTTTCCAAGCCAGAAGAACCCTTTCTGTTGCTTGTGCCTGCCAGGATGTCTGTCTGTAGGCAGTACTGTCCTCATGAGAGTGCCAAAAAGAGAAGGAAGACATAGGACTGGGAAGTTCAGTTATTGCATTATATGTTGGCATTTTTGTATATACACGATCAGATTCCAGCCCCCCATTTCTCAAGGAAAATTAAAATTCTGTTTTATATGGTAATACTAAATACAACTGCATTAGATAAAGGAAAGCAATGCTCCTTTACTGACCTCTTGTAAATCAACAATTTACGGTTTCTGCTTATTACAATATTAGTGGCTTTTTAGATTACAGTGCTAGTAGTCTAGGGACTACAGATATTCATTATGGACTGAAATTATGTTCACTGGACAGATAGCAGTTCCTCAGGATGCTTTTATTATTTAACTACACGAAAATGTATCTATCTGTGAGTAAACATAATAATCTTCCACAGAAAAAAGCAGCCATAAATAAAGACCGTTAGAGTAGTTTTATCATTTACTACTAGAATGTCAGCGTTCTGCGGCAGAGCAGGACCATTCATTTTCCACAAGTGGAAGCACAAGATTTCAGTGACCCTAGCATGACCTGAATCTTTTTAGTTTGCAAAAGCTAAAGGAGAAAACCAGTATTAGCTAAAGCATCAGTGGCTCCAGTTGGTGATTCATGCACTGGAATTTTAATGCGATACTATTCCTACAAACACGCTTTTAATAAGGCCGTAAACTATGTTTAGGTAAAAAGAAAAAATAATTGCTCCATTTTGGGCCATTAAAGCAGTTTTGTTCCTTACTTTACTCCCATCCTACTTTTTATTTTCATGGAAAGTGCAGAGCTAATAGGAGATGAATTTCAATTAGTCACAATTACAGCTATAATAGGTTACATGCATTAGGCGGCTGGGTTTCATCAGAGAAGCCTCAGCAGCAGCCATCAGGACTGGTGCTTGCCCAGCTCCCAGGCCCTCTGCAGCAAGAGGTCCCTCCAGAGCCACCAGCACAACCAGCTGGGGCCAAAAGCCTCCGGCCCCAGTTCGGGGACCCCTCTGCAGCTCACCATGCTGCAGCCAGCTGAGGAGCTGGCAGCAGCAGACGTGGCTCACTGCTTCTCCATGGGCTCCCTGAGCAACACCTGCTGCTGAGCGCCAGCCAGCTTCTCCTGTCACCTCTCCTTGCCCTAGGTGAGGAGGAGCCCAGGGAGGAAGGCTGCAGCAACCATCCTGCTGCTCATCCTTGGTGGTGCGGTGTCCTGGTTTGAGCAACACAGGAATAAGTTCTCTTCTAATGCTTGGGAAACTGCACCTTTAGAAGACTCTAGTGTCTGAACTAGACACTTGCTGGAGAGCAGCTCTGAGGAGAAAGATGTGGGAGTCCTGGTGGACAACAGGATGATCGTGAGCTGACAAAGTGCCCTTGTGGCCAAGAAGGCCAATGGCATCCTGGGGGGCATCAGGAAGAAGGTGACCAGCAGGTCGAGAGAGGTCATCCTCCCCCTCTGCTCTGCCCTGGGGAGGCCCCATCTGGAGCACTGGGACCAGTTCTGGGCTCCCCAGTTCCAGAAGGACAGGGAACTGCTGGAGAGGGTACAGCAGAGGGCTACAAAGATGATGAGGGGCCTGGAGCATCTCCCTTACGAGGAGAGGCTGAGGGACTTGGGGCTTTTTAGTCTGGAGAAGAGAAGGCTGAGGGGGATCTGATCAATGCTTATAAATACTTAAAGGGAGGGTGTCAGGAGGATGGGGCCGGTCTTTTTTCAG
>VXAK01016222.1:34427-97293 GCA_013399435.1 Arenaria interpres
GTGCCCCAGTGCCAGACCTCTGAGCCCTTCCCTTCCTCCCAAAGCCGTAGCGCTCTCAGTGTCCAATATTTGCTCTCCACTGCTGGGAGTGCACAGCTTCCTACTGATAGAATGGGCTGAGTATAATCATTGTATATTTTGTAATGGTATTGGGAACAATATTTGCTCTTCAGTGTTATTAATGTTAATTATCTAGTCATATTCCATTAAATCTGTTTATATTTCAACCCTTGGATTTCCTTGTTTTTTACCCAGATTCCCCTTCCTGGGTGGGGAGGGCTTATCAGGTGATAGAGTAATTGTCTAAACAACAATAAATTGTGGGTTTCTCAAACTGTAACATGCAGTCAGTGCCAGGAGCACCCTTCCTTCCACCACAGTGTGCATGTAACACCTCCAGATGGTATCACAGAATCACATGGGGTTGGAAGGGTCTCTCTGGAGATCATCTAGTCCAACCCCCTGCCAAAGCAGGTCCACCCAGAGCAGGTTGCACAAGAACGTGCCCGGGCGGGTTTGAGTGTCTCCAGAGAAGGAGACTCCACCACCTCCTTGGGCAGCCTCTGCCAGGGCTCTGCCACCCTCACAGGAAAGAAGTTCCTCCTCATGTTTATGAGGATAAACATGGTATGTGCTACTGGGTTGATCCTGCTCTACTTAGAACCCACAAAAAAGCATCCACTGATTTCACCCAAGTTGAAGTGGTAAACCAATGCTCACAGAGGGAAGAAAAAGCAATTAAAACCCCTACCTTAACTCTTAATTAAAAGCTGCTCTCAAAATCAGTGCCACCAAATGAAGATTTCATCCAATTAGGCTAATAAGACTCACATTGCGAAGCTCAGTGATTAACACTTTCCTTTAAAAAACCTCCAGAACTACAGGTGGTCTTGAAGGTGCATTCACCCTCCCTTGTCTGGGGCTCCACGCACTCGCAGTGCTGGGCGCCAGTGCGAGGTGCTCCTTGCCCAAGCCCTTGGGCTGGCTATCTAGGACCCCGGGGGGGCACATCCAGCAGCTGAGCCAGAAGAAGGAGACTTGGCACAGCAGGCTCCAGACTACTTTCGACAAACACAGCAAATGGCTGAATAAGAGGGGCACAAATAGAAGAAAGTTGTGCGGAGAAACGACCGAGTATAAGCTGAGAAGAGTTATTATTGTCTCTGAAGTGAGAGGATGAAATGTCTATTTCTGTGCAGATACAATAACCAGCATATATAGCTTTGCTAGCCACTTCCACTTCCTTAAACAGAAGCAAATCCTGTTTTTTAACATTTTGAACTCTAACACTTTTAAAGCGGGTTTGCAGGAATTTGACAAACAATACTTTACAGTTTTGACGAGATGAAATATGAAGTGTAATACTGCTCTTTACTGAAGGCAAACTAGAGAATTTCAAAGATGAAAAGTAAATGCAAACGTAAAATTTTGGCCATCCCAGTAGAGCAGGAGCATGGCCTGCAGAGAGCTGACAGACATCCAAACCAATCGCTGAACTCTGCAGGAGCCTTGTCTCTGCACCCCCGTGAGCCCACTGCCTATTAGACTGTCTCCAGAATAGGCACGGGGCTGAAAAGCAGACTCATTTTCAGCAAAAGCAGGGATCTTGGATGTAGCTACGATCAAGTCTGAAAGAACGCCAGTCATAAGAAATATAGCCAGAAAACAAAGCAGGGTGAGAAAGAACAGAAACAGAGACAGGTGGAGAAGGACTTCTCCAGCTGGGCTCTCTTTATAGCTTACATCCACAGTGGCAGAGAACATGAAGTGGGAAGAGCTGTGAAAGAGAACTGGAGCCAGAGGCAGGGTGGGGAGAAAGAAGGGGGTGTCACTTCTCCCACAGACCACATCTCCAAAAAGTCTCTCCGGACCAGCTTCATTGGGAGTTCTGGATTTAACTTACAGCTGAAGACAGGATAGTGCCTAATCAAGATTTCCATCTGTACACTATAACAAAAGTCAGCAGCAATAATGAAATTACGATTAATATAATGTTAATTTAGTATTAATAATAATAAAGGTGCATTCATCCCAAAGGAGATGAGGTGCTGTAAGATGCTGTTCGCTTGAAGAGCGATCCTCGTGGGCGCCTTGCATCCCAGCCAGTGGCTAGCTCTTGGGCAGCATTTCTGTCCAGGTGTCCTGGAGTACATTCCAGGACTGGGCACGCACAGATTTATAGGAAAGATTAGCAGTAGTGAACACAACAAACTAACAACCTCATCTGCTTATGCAAAGGGAGCTGTGCCTATCAGCTGGACACCAGGTAGAACTGTGTGGGCAGGGGCTGGTATCAGCCGGAAAACAGGCGGAGCAGGACCACCGAAGAGGCTCCATTTCCCTGCCTGAGGCCAAGAAGCTGTTTGAGGAAAATGTGAACAGAAACATTACCATGTTTATTGTCTCCTGTCCTGATCACAGCCAGACTTAAGAGCACGGTAAAGAAACTTCCAGTGTCTTGAGAAGGTCTGCAAAGCAGGACATGAATGTTGTGTACCACATCATATAACGACCAATTTTCATTACGTTCTCAACAAACGAGCCAGGTCAACTACATCTTTTGGAAACTCCTGTTGTTGCACTCAGTCAACAGAAACTCTTCCACAAAGAGAGCTTTCCTGCTCCGAACTCCGTCCTAATGCAGATCTGGCATGCAGGACTGATGTTACGTGTATTCATTTACTGTTTGGTCTATTTTTCTGTAGTTGAAAGTTTAACTCGGAAACCTGGATGATTACAGATATTTTCAATAGCACACGCATTCAGCGAATGAACTAATGACTATATGGACAATGAACCCATGAACAGGCTGAGGAAATACAGGTATGGTGGACATCTGCACATATGTGTGATTTTAAGGGTTAAAAAGAACAGACTGGGAGCCTGCAGTTTGATGTGAAAATCTGTAACTGGTGTAACAATACAAAGATGATAGATCTGAAAAAATCCACTTCCTAATTTAGACTTGTTTTTTTTGTATTATGCCTCAAATCTAGATATTTTTCTATACAACAGAAAACCACATCCACTAATTAAATTATTATTTAATTGGCTAATTAATGACTCCAGCCAGATTTGCATTTGGGACTCATTTTGTTTTATATAATAATTACAGATAATTAATCTATCTCGAGCCTTTCTTTCCTAGCTAAATATGCTGGGTATCAAAAATGACAACAAATTGTAAATTAATCTGGAAAACAAAGCACAGCAGATGAAAGACTTTGTTAGAATTAATCAGGCACCAATTATACCATGGAATTAAGGAAACAATGACCCTACAAAACACTTCTGTAAATGCGTGTGTGTTAACGAAAACCCTTACCTTCTGAGTTGACAATGTTTTCTTTCAGCCAGTGCATTGCCTTCAAGCAGTCCTGATCGTCATTGAGAGTAAAATGATTGGAAGGGACTTTCCCTGTGTATCTTTGTGGCCACTTACTTAGGACTTCTGCATTAGTTGGGAGTTTACTGATATCTGCTCCGGTGGGAGACAGGACCTGGAAGAAACAAAGCAGAGAGTGAAGGAATATATGGCATATATCTTGGAGAACTGTTAAGAAAGATATTAAAAAAACAGGGACACAAGCCATTTGACTACCTAAGGGTTGCTATCCTTGTGCATCCTGACCCTTCTTAACGTTCAGCACTAGCAGACACATCGGTGGCCACAGAAAAGAGATTCACGCTAGTCTGAGTACACACACAGGCTCTCACGCGTGAGTATGTATTCCGTATTTTCTATGGGACACGGGTGACCATTCTAAACTGCAAGGCCAGAGCAAGCGAGTAACAATCCAGGCAAAACACAAACGAAAGGGACTTCACAGCAAACAGCAGAAATGCATAAATACACAGCTGAAGGATCTCTGCAGTTATTTGAATAACCTATGATGCTTGAAATTTCTTCATGCAGCAAGACTGACTCCATCTTTCGTCAGCAAAAATCAACTTTCTAAAATAAGAGAGATTTTGTCCCTGAGAAAGGGACCAAAACCTGCTTGCTAATTAAAATGACAGGATTCAGTGAAGTATTATTGTATAATGCTATTTTTCAGTAACAAATTCAATCTGAATTATACAGAGCAAAAAAGGGAATGTCATCTATGACTTCTACAGCACCAGTGATTAACATCCTGAACAATGTTCTCACTGCCAATTGCATCAACTGAAATACTATTCAGTCATCTGAAAACAGGCATGACATCAAAAGATTTTACTTACCCAACAAGTAAATCCTCTTAATTGTAATGAATAATATTTTACTAGGCATTAATTTGACTGCTTCCCAAATAAGGGACAACTTATAAAAAGGATGGACTACAGCTCCGTGTAATAAAACAGGAACCAGACCGTAAAAAAAATTCTGTCCTATTTTTTTGGTAGAGCTTAAAAGTGTGAATGGTTGACATTAGGTTTTCTTCTTGAAGGCAGATAGAAAAATAAAGCAAGCAGGGGGAAACTCAGGTTCTTTCTCCTTCAGCGTAGTTACTTCCCATAACTTATTTTGCAAGTCAGTTACCTCCAAATTTCTTTTTCTAGGAGCACTTGAAGTTATGCAGATAATACTTCAACTTTTGTTTCATCCCTGTTGAACAGTGAACGTTTAAAGTGTGTCTCTACTCTGAGAAGTGATTACAGAAAAACAGGGTCTTTATTGCTCCACAGCTCTGTTGCACACGTGCAGTCCACATATCACCACGGGGCTGAACACACTTCACACTCATGTTCGTGACTTACGGTGACCAGCACTGTGAAAACCTGTAGACACAGGCTCAGTTTGATCTCCTGATTTTAAAGGCAAAATGCCTTGCTCATGATCCCTATCCAAAACCAATCAGTGAGGCAAAATCACTGCAGGCAATGAGGCAATAAAAGATATAGTTTGGTTTACATCGTTTGAAGGCCACACGATGACACACAAGAAAGATCAAACCCTGCCCGGGATGGCTGAGTTGAAGCTGAGCCTGTAGGGCTGGAGACGAGTTGGATTCCACATTTCACGTGTTAACTAAGGGTCTGCTTCAACCTCACTGGAAACTTAACTGTGTGCTACGATAAGATACAGCACCATGTACGTGCCTAGGCATGGTCATTATGTGAGATGAGCAATTAATTTGATAAGGAATTCTCTCCATTGCCAAAACTAGGTCAAATGGTGTTAGACCAGCTGGAGTTAAGTCTCCTGTGGCTGGGGCCACATGTCAATTGGGCCTCCTCTTCAGCAGGTTTAATGGTCACGGTAGCAAAAACACTGGCAGTTTTGCTTAATACCTGACTAAGCAGTGACATTGCCAGTAGAAAATCTTGAAAACCTCTCATCTTGTCCAAGTTCTGTACTGCAATAGTACAACCTGCTACAGCGAAGGGCTGCAAACTTTCTGGTTATACACTTGTTAAGGACTACTCTATTGTTTTGCTAATCACAGAAACACTATTCACCCTTAAAAAACTGAATATATGATTACGTTTTTCACTCTACACACAATCTCACCTGGTATTTCTGTCCCGTACAGAGAACAAGGTAGTCATACGGTATTTCCTTCTCCTTGGAAACAACTACATATTTGGCAGCGCGATTTATGCCAGTCATTTTACCAACCACAACGTTAACCCAGGAACAAAGTGACATCTGTGCATAATCTTCATCATTAAAACAGTGGCTGTGAAGAAAGAATATCTGTAAGTGACATTTCAGCAGCTGACAGCAGGCATTAATTAGACATCTGGTGAGTTAGCCGGAGTCCCCTAGTGGTTCAAGTCTGTTCTCTCGCTGTGAGTTTACGGCAGTCTATAGTAAAAGATTAGTCATTATGAAATACTCGGTTACAAATTGACAACTTTCTGCTAAAACCAAACAATCCCTCCCAGCATTGGGCCATACAACCACATAATTTAAAACCAAAGTCAGAAATAAATGCTTTACTCTGCTTTTTATTTGCAGGCTGATGCGAGGAGGAGACTTCTTTCTGTACCTGCAAAGAAGGTATTTTAACAGTCTAATTCTTTCTCCTATGCAAGATTCCCTTGCTAAGTTTTTTTTTCCACTTTTGCTTCTTTTGGTATTCAACTTCACCAGTAGTGCTTATGGTGAGACACAAATGCAACGAAGGCACCATCGGCATTTTAACATCCACGTTCCAAAGGATTAGTCTGAAAAGTTTAAAAATAAATAGAAAGCTACAAAACCAGTTGTCAGAACTAGAGGTAAAAGGCAGAGATCTCAAAGAAAGTTCTTTCCAAATGAACTTTACCAAAACACACAAATGAAAAATTCTGAAAACATACTAAACTGACCCTCTACCTCCAAACTTTCAAAAGTCTCTAAGATGCAACTGAATTCCTCTGCAAGATGAACTGAATATTGACAGGCTATCCGAAAGAAGACAAAATTAGCAGGTAAATGAAAGAAAGAACAAGAAAAACAGTGCGGATATGAAAAATATTAATCTTCACTAATTTGCAACTGAACAAAAATTTATTCTTCATGAAAATGGGGAAGCAACTTCTGTAATTTCAAACCAATTACCTTCAGTGCTGGGTTACAAACAATATAACGGTTTACCTGTTTTAAGAAACAGAGCTTTGTTCCATATAGTAGTTACGGTTTCCAGGGATTTTGGTCCCTTGGACGTCTTATGGACACAGTGTTGTACAAATGAGACCACTCAAAAGAAATCTGATTTTGAGGGAGTGTATAGTGCACACATGCTGAGCACCACACTCTGGCAGTGTTAATTCAATATCAGTACCAAAAAAACTCAGGGACCTAAAAACACTTGTCAATTTTGAAAATCTCAGGCAAGGTTTACTTTTGCAGCTCTTAAATTTCAGGTGTGTTACAGCCTGTTTTCAGTGCAAAGTATCATATATATCCCTATGTATGATGGAAGTATTAGAGATCTGGAAGCTGCTATTTAAAATGCCAATTTCGAAGCAAAACCCAAATGGAACAAAAACTCTTTAATGCCTCAGTAGTGAAAATTAAAATTATTTCCAAAGGTCTTTTATGACTCAGAGTATGCTCCCACCCTGCCCACCTACGTGAATACCAGACTACTTATTTAGTATTGCATTTGTATCACCCTCTCTGCTTAACAGACTTCTGGAAAGGCAAAGCTTCCTGAAGATAAAATACTTCAATAAAGATGTACAATAGACATATCATTATAAAATGTATGGAAGACCAGAGAAATACTATTTTCAACGAGGTCCCTGATGACTCTTGAATAACACTGAGTCTTGCAACAGGCCATTATGAAAATACATCCTACGTTGCTGGCCATTCTGAAAATCCAGCTAGACTCAACTCAATACCTTTCTGATACTGAAAACTTAAACCAGGCAAAATTCTGTTAAATTAGGTTCTTTCCATAGAATTGAAGAGTAATGCTAATCTAAAACCAACTTATAGATTTGTAGATGGATGAACCTGCAGGATCCAGTGCAAAAGAATGCAACAGGTTTTAAACAAGCAAAAAAGATGAATGGCTGGTGTAACGCAGATGTGTGACATGGGAAGAGGATGGAACTTGCACGTCTTGCGTGAAAGGAAGCCAAGTCTCACCCCTGCTGGCAGTTCACACCTAAGAGACAAGATGGGAATGGCCAATAAAGAAATCCTGGGCTTCACCCAGGCTGTGATCTGAAGTCACTGTAGAAAAAGTATTCCATTTACCAAATATTCCATTTACCATGGCCATTCAGAGGCTCAAGAACTTTATTTTCTATTGAGACCGAGTGATGAAAAATATTCCACCTTCTTCCACGGCACTAAATATAATGTGATTAAATAGAAGGGGACTCAGCTCGTGTTCAAACATCTGATGCCTTTATATTATACCAGTGACTGCAGCAGAGCATGCCGGAGAGAGACTCTGCACTAACAGCTGTTATTTTGACATCAGTTCCAGAATATACACTCTAAACCAGAGCTGATTGGTACACATTAATTGTTGTTACTGAGTTCCCCAAATTGTCATACGGGATGCCACAGAAACAAATAAAGTTGCTTTCATTACTTGAAGAATGTCCAGGCTTTCTGAGGAGCTCTGCATCCTCTGTACTCACAGATACCAGAGGGAAGTAAGTAAGGGAAGAAAACCACTGACAATTCTAAACTGTAATCATGCAGAAATCTATAAATAAAATGGACATCAAGGACAGATGACGGTTTTCAAAAGCACCTTTATAATTGAGGTACACAGCTCCCAGGAGACTGACACTCCAAAAATCACAGGGATGCTTTCAGAAATCAGACCCTGCAGAGTTCAATTTTCACTCTTAATCTGCTTTCAAATTTTAACAGCTAATTCTGGTGAGGCAGCTATGGATGGCAACTTTCCATCAGGAAGGATGTTGTGTTATTACAACTCTTTTTTACAGTATACTTAGGAAAAAGAGTACATGTATTTATGTGAGCATGTAATCCCTTCATTTACTAGATTTGTACTTAAAAATACCCCTTTCTACAATTAAAAAAAAAATAATTCAGGTAACTATTTATAAAAAATTCCTTGACAGGGCAAAATTCCACACAAGACAAGGTGGTTTTAAACAGGTTCACATCACACCAGTTTCATGTCTGTGTAGAGATTTCATTTTTAAGGTTCAGCAAGCAGACATTGAATTGTTTTGTCATTTAAAGACTTGGCCCTTTAGTGCATCGCTGCTTACTGAGTAAAAGATTTGATAAAAAGCAATGTGCAGGTTCCAAATCTAAATAAATATACTAAGTTCACTCCCCAGCTATTCAAAATAACCAATCAATCTAATTCTATGCTTCTGACTGTCTACAGTGAGGATTCCAAAATAAAAATAAAACCATCAGAACAAGTACACTAAATTTAAGTGAGAATGATGTGCTGTGAATTTTCATGAGGTGAGATTTTATCCTACTAAATCGAAGATATTTTACTTACTGGCAAACAAGAAAACTCGTGAAACGTTCGACCGCTCACTAGACACCAGCATAGCTACCTTTCACAAGCTTTTCCTTAGCTGTTTTGCACCAGACTTGCGGCTCTGCCAGCCCAGGGAAGGCAAACGTGAGGGACTACACTCAGGGTGGGACTGGAGACAAGAGTTCCAAGGTCCAGGGGCTGGCACACGCATCGCTCCCAAGCAGCAGAAGTGCTGCAGCACAGTTCTTCCCAATTTATCAGCAGCAATAATCCTAAGCTTTTCCCTGTATACTCAGCCAAATTCCCACTGTTATCAGTGGGGTCTGCATCTCCCCACGTGGCTGCTGTAAATAGATCGGTTGTCACATTGCTAGTATTAATTCTTACACATTCTTTTATTCAGCATTTCTTGGAACAAAATTCACAGAAGTTAAAAATCAAATGATATTTTAAAAGCCAGCATACATCTTCTGTCATTTTTCTTTAACCTGGAGATTTAAGCAATCTAAAAAGTCTTGGAAAGCAGAGACTGGTGTCCTGGTAGAATGCAATGGATTGCTGTCCTGACATTACTGCTTTAGCAGTATTTCCATAGTAATAATTATATTCAACTCATTTCACGTGTTGTATAGAAAGACTGGACTATTTTGAAGTTATCTGTCTATGTATCTATCTAAAATTTAGGACAAGTTCACAAAGAATTACAAAGTGTTATTTTTTTCCTTTGAAGCTATGAAAGTGTTTAGATATTAAATCAAACCTGTTAATTAAAAATCTTCTCTGTTTGGAGCCCTGTAGGTCTTTTCCTGGAAGGCCATGAATTGATATCAAGGTCAGATTGTTGAACTTCAAATAGGGACTGTGGAAAGAAAAACAAAATGCCACCGTTGAAGCAGTGTAGGTTTGCCGAGGCTCCGTTTGGTACAAGCGTAACGAGAATGCATTTCAACGTATGGTTATACACGGCGTGTCCATCTTAGCTCCCCAGGCCATCACCGTGACTTCCAAGCCGTACAGCATCCAGCACAAGGTCGTCTCAATCCTGACTGAGATATTTAGGCTCTCTCATGTAACTAACAAGCTCTGTTCCCAAGACCTTGCGGCAGGACTTACCTTCCATGAGCGCAAAAGGCATTCTAAGACCACCAAGTCTTTGCTCAAACACCTTTGCTGTTCACAGCTCACCTTCTACAGGCTGCAGGAAAGGAAAAAAGAATTCCTGACAACTGGTAATTTGTCGTCTTCCTGCAACAGGTCTACTGAAATTAGGAGGGCATATCAAAGGAACAGCATAAATTTTAATTCCGTATTCAGGAGGCTACAGAAAGCAACTCCTTTACGGAGGCCAGGTACCAACTGTTTTGTCATTTTGCTAAGATGCGTGTGTCTTTGGACACAAAAAGAAGAATACTTTCCACCATAGTTTCATTAACACCAGAGCCGGGGCGGGGGCGAACAAGACTGACAGTATGTTGAACTAAATGTGATCTGACATTTAAAAACAAATAAATATTATGAGTGATTAAGCCTTCTAATCTTCAAGGCTTTCTGTAAGTTAAGTATGGATTGATGCAAATGGTACAAAGGAATCAGAATGTTTTTTATCAACCAATGTTAATTTGTTATTCATACATTTAAAAAATATATTCAAACAAAGTTAAAGGTCATACTTAAACCAAGGAATTTCAAGGTTATGGCTGCCCCTCTCAAAATGCATATTAATAGTTTAATTCTGGATTATGGATTATCTGTGATAAATCTCCATGCATACTCAGGCCGAGTGCAATGTAATAAATAACCTTAATGTAACAGAGTGCATATATTTATACAGATTATGGGCCTGATTCTCATTTAAATTAAGGTCACTGTGCAGAGGTGGGTGTAAATAGAATTTGCTCTTCATTTATGGCCACATTATACTGGCTGAGTGATACAAAGTGGTCTTCATGTAAATGAGAGTTAGCCCGATACATTAAGCTGAATTTAAAGTGTACGGAATGCCATCTGCACTCACAGAGCGCTCCTCCTGGGGAGAAAATGGGAACAATTACGATAACTTTACACACCTCAATAGTATGACTACTCGGCATTTAGTTTACATGTAATTATGAGGAAAATTACTACAACAGTACATAAACATCCTAGACATTTCGCTTATCCTGCCTGCCCTCATAGCAATGAAGTTTCTTTTCAGCTTAGAGCTGGAATCATCTCTGTACGTGCTCCGTGGCCTCTTGCCAATAGGCCTCCAAATCCAGGTGCTACAGTGACATTAAGTTTAAATTACGTTAACTATATTTAGGATGAAAACGTTGCAAGCAAGTGGCAAAACGAAGGTCTTAGGCAACATTAATATGCCTCTTCTGCATGATTGCACTGTGATGCACTCTATTGATCCGTTCACATACTATTTTCTTTTGCAGATGCTCTACCTCTATTTAGTCCACACACAGTCATCCAGTATTTCCACAGTCATATGGTATTTGTTCAGTTCTTCCCCATTGAGCGTAAGGCTTCAATTCAGACCTTTCACTCAGTACGATTTACTAACTAATGATTTACTTCTACCTCAGCGCTCCCATGGCATTCCCATATGCCCCAAACATTAATTCATGATTCCCATTCATTAATCTTGTAGGCATCAAAATGTTGATTAGCATCTCCTTAGAATACCGCGATGAAACGAGTCATATCTTTGATTCCCGTTTTACATTGAGAAAAATCAAGGCACAAAGAAAATTGGATTAAAGCTACCAAAAAAGGCACGCTGCTGTTGGAGGCAGAACTGGAGAGACCCAGAGGCTGGTACCTGGCACTGCCCCACGCTCCAAGTGCGGGCACACGGTCCTCCCGGCTCCAAGGAGCTGCAGCGCTCCGTCCCCCATTTCAGGCAAAGAACGGTCACATTTCCAAAGAGAGAGGTACAATTCTTCTTCAGCAAAGCATCAAAACTCGTGAAGTGTTTCAGCACAGGCTGCCACTTGTGAAAATTACCAGTATCTTTGAATAAAATAAGCAAAAAACCCTAGAATCTTGCATTACGACAGCTTGATTTCAGAACTGTAGATGGTACGCCTAACCTGAGGATTTAAAATGTATATTCAGGCACTTAAAAACCACAGGCAAACTGTTGGTGCTTAGTCACAGTTACTGCCAGGCACTGGCACACGGAGCTACAGGGAGAGAACAGGGCTGAGTATTTTCAGCAGTGATTGTTACGCACATTACCACACTCTGTACCATTCTCCCCTTTCCTCTACGTAGCATTATTATTTCCAGCCTAACAAAAGCTTTATTTATTTATCATGGCTTTTGATTCCTTACTGCTGCCTAGAAGCTCTTAATAACGGAAAACCAACAAAGGCTCTGAAAAACAGGTCGTGCACATTAGGAGAGGGAATGTCTTACATGCTTCCAATATATCTAACAATGCCTAATATGAAGTAGGGTAAAAGCAGGCGTCCCCATTCGGTGAAAAAGTCTTCAAGTTAAGAGCCTGAACCAACG
This sequence comes from Arenaria interpres, assembly GCA_013399435.1. Classification (NCBI taxonomy): domain Eukaryota; kingdom Metazoa; phylum Chordata; class Aves; order Charadriiformes; family Scolopacidae; genus Arenaria; species Arenaria interpres. The sequence goes on from VXAK01016222.1 coordinate 46,838, forward strand.
CAACATTAAACAAGCGCACCTGCATTTTAGAAGCAAATAATTCCAGCAGGGATTTATGTTGCTGTGGATACAAAGGGAAGAACAGCTCAAAGATACTGGTAAAGCAGGGAGGGATTAGAGTATCTAGGGAAATAAGTAAAAGGTATTGGGTTTCATTGCAGAGTTCTAGAGGACAGCTACAAAAAAAAGTCTAAACGCTCTTGCCCTCAAAATCAAATAGGATTGCCAGTTTATTATAAGCATAATCAAAGGAACAAACAAAAAAGTTTTAGTGTAATATGTATATATAACCTGGCATTTGTGAACCTGTTAGAATATTCCTTACTAGTTTTTCTTGATTTTTTTCCTGATGTCCTGCTATCTTTTCTTTTCCTGTGTGTGCAGTGTAATGATGGAGGCTTGGATGGTGGAAACTGCCTGAACAAATGATGACATTAATTGCTTTCATTAAACCCCTCATTATCACAAAAAATAAGTCAAATCCCTTTTGTCACAAAAAATAAGGTGAAGTAGCCTACATGAACCCAAGCATTTCAGTTTATTCGAAATGAAGCATCATGCCTTTCCCCCTCCCCAGTCATTTAAAAAAATTAAAATAATAAAGGCTGACAAAAGATAATGCTTTATCTGGCTTTCAAAATCAGTAACTATGTGCACTTTTCTCTTGTACTCCTAATCTTTAAAAAGTAACTTTAATATCTGAATTTATAAACTATCTAGAAGTCCTAATTATACTGTATCCTCAGCTTTGCTGCAGTAGAGCACTTACAAAAAACGGCAGTTCCGGATCATTCTAAAAATGGCAACAAATAGTCTGTTTTCAGCCTAAATGCTGAAAACTTAGATGTGGTAAATTCTTGCATTAATGAAACTCTGAAATCAGACAAATCTCTGTCCTGCAATAAAAAAAAAAAAGGAATCTTAAGGTTTTTGTGGGGAGCAAAGAGCCCTGAATGAGAGAGGAAGGTAAAAGAGTCCCAGCAGGCAATAACCTGATGTTCAAGGCACAGAAACGCGGAGTGCCCAGGTAGAAGTCTCACTGTAAAAGGCAGATATAGACAGTAGTTCTCCTTTTCCCAAATAATACAACAATTTATCCTTTTTTTTTTTTTTTTAGGGAAAGATTAGCACCCCAAGCATTTCAAGAACAAAGTAATAGGGACGTGACTTGGAAAATAAACTTCTCCAAAAGTAAAAGATTTTCTAACACATGTACCGGCTCTATGCAAGACTAGAAATACAAATGCTCAGCTTAACAAAGATTACTAATATTAATAATAACACAGAAAACCCCACTCATTCATATTTTCACTAAAGGATAAATATGTTACTTAGCACTATAGACGTTGAGTAATCTTTACGAGTAATAATGCCCCTCTACTAAATTGCTTTTGTTTGCTTGGACAAAGCCCATTGCTTTTGCTGGTCCAGCTGTAAAAGCCTTTACCCTTCTCTCCAATTCCTCCCACTCTCTGGGCAGCGATATTTGACTCGGACATGGAAGAATCAACACAAAGTCAAGTATGAAGATATGTGAAAACGCAGCAAACCCGTTTCCCTGCATGATGCCACACGATGCCGTTCTAGTAGTATGAAGGCTCTGCAACTGATCCTACAACGCTTGGTTATTAAGCTTTCAGTGAGAGAGTCAGTAACAGAAGCAGCAGAAAGGGGTTATTGTTTGTATCAACAATTACCAAAAGCGTCTGCTCTCAAGAACCTTATGTAAGTGCATCAATTACAGACCTCAGAACAGGATTTCAGCTTAACTGCTGACCAACAGATGTCCATCTAGAAGTTATCCCCCTTTAATTACGAGTAAACAAAGATAAGCCAGTTCTCCATTGGCTCAACCTTAGGAAAAAGTGTTAAGATTGTGAATGAATTTGCTCAATGAAAGAAGGGATAACAAGAAAGTCTTTACTGAGACACTCCTCAATGCAAGGGTCAAGAAAGGGGTTTGTCACATATTCGTCTGTTCTATAAACTGTGCCCATGATGACTCTTCCTCTCAAAACCAAGGATAGACATATCAAGAACACCACCAACTGAAATAAAGAGAGAAGTGAATCTAATTGTCCGTAGCTCACATTTAATTTGACTGCCACTTCTGACACCAGGGGACAGATCTGGCAGTTGCTTATTTCAGTGGGAGAATTCACATATTCTTCTTCCCAGAACATGAATATTTCCATTCCAAGACAGGCCACAATATTGGTGACATTCAGCATCCTTTTTCATTTCAGAAAACACTCTTCTAAATTGTTCAGAACAGAGGTGTAAAGGAAAATGCTTGATTTTGATTGTAAAAAAACATTCAAGATGTAATTTCTTTAAAAACAAGAGCTGCTTTTTTTAAATGACACCGCAGCAAAATATTTTGTCATGTCTCAGTAACTTCCTCCTGATATCAAAAAAATCTTTTGGTGGAACAGTGCTTTTTATTAAACTTCTGTTTTATCAGACACTTCCCACCAGGTTTACTGGTGATTAATTTTATCAGATGCTGTATTCCAAAGAAGAGCAGCCTATAAGCCCAGGCCATGCCAGCCACCGCTGTCACCACTTCTGACACCTTAGCAAGAATCCATTAAAAAATAATATTTACTTTGACCTTTGACTAACACCCTTCAATGATGCTGTGAGTGTTTCTGTCTCCCCAGCTGGCAGGTCTTCTCCACTGGGTTTCTCTCCAAACTTTGAAATCGATGGTTTGACTCCAGACAGGATTTGGGGGTATGCCCTTGATGAAGTCTAGAGCCCAGTGTCACAAGACCAAAAACACCCCACCAAAACCAGTCCACAAAGTTTCCATAAACTTGTTCCAGTTTGAAGATAACTACATCTTTTGCCCCCACTATGCCTACTGGAAGATGTTCTCTTTCCACAGTGATAACTCTCTCTAACTCCTAGCCCATATTTGTCGGATGCACATTTATATCTACTTGAACCAGATCAGGACATCAATCACGAATTTAAATAGTCGGTGTTTTTTCATCTTTAAGATAGGCTTATTCTTGCAAACTTATGTTGCCCCTGTTTACCTCCTTTTGTCCTACAAATATTTTCTGCTTCTTTCTTTGCTCGCTGCAACCTGTGTCCCCTCTGTGCCCCTAGCTCATGCGGTATCCTTTCCCTGTAGCGGTCAATATTCCCTCAACACCCTGTCTCAAAAGCTGTTCCCTCTCCAGTTAAATTTTTATTCTCCTGCTAGGGTAGATCAATTAGTCCTCTCACTTTTTTTCTTTTAAGTAGTTAGTCCTACATTCCCTTCCATCTTGTAATTTTGATGCTTGTCTCTCTTTTGTCCTCCGTGCTGACTCCTTTTTTAGACAACACAATAAAAAACATTAGCAACTTTGACTCTGTGGCATTTCAATGTAACTATTAATTTCTCCTTTTTAGGTAGCTTTGCACCACCACACGATCTTGATTTCTCCCTGAACGTTACCAAACATGTCTTTTTCCAGTTTCTTCTTTCAAACTCCAATCCATATCATAACTCATTTTTCTGAAACAACTTGGCCACCCTTCTGTCATCACTGCTTTTATCCCTTCTAACCACCTCTCATTTTCCAGTAACAGGTTTTGCTTTCCTCACCTGTGTCAACTCAGCTTCCCCATTCTCTTTTTGCACCGTTCTCCTGTAGTGATTGTGCCATTTTACTGTAATTCAGTTGAGTCTTTTTTCTTTTGTTAGACTAATTTTTTTCCACGCTTTGCTTCTCAACCCATATTGACCTTTGCAATTTTACCACTAAGCTCTTCTCCCTCCCTTAACCACCTCTCGTTAAGCTTTCTTCTCAGAAGTCTCTGGCTCTGCATCTTGCCAGCACTTGCAAGGTGTGTACCAGGCTTTGAACGCGCTTATCAATTACCACACGGAACATGCGAACACGAGTACAGCATTTAAGAGAAAACTTTTAACATAACTTAAAACTAAGTCTTAAGTACTTGCTTATTTACATATTTGCCTATTTCCTCTTTTAGCGTAGTATCACTTCAGGCTCAAATGTGAACTGCCTTAACATTCTGCACTGGGAAACGCTGCGAGCAGAAAGTGAATTTTTGTAGCAAAGTACAAACCAGATTTTGACTCGCGTAACAACCCAGCCGCAGATTTCTTAGGAGGCTCTTTCAAAAACTATAGCATTCACTCAACATCTGTGGTATTTCCAGGATCTAGGTTATTAAAATCAGCACGGCAAAGACCTTGCAGTGTGAATTCTTACGTGACAGAATAGGAAAAATCCAAAGAGCTCTTTCCTTGGCCCATACAAAATACATAGCTGAATCAGTGACATCCTTATACTTATGTGGGAACATCCATAGCTACAAAGTTTACAAGATCAGCACCATCCACCCAGACGTACGTTGGCTTTGAATTTGACGAAACCAAAGCACCATCCAACCACTGCTTTAGCGAGAGCATTTCCTTACTAAAATTTCAACTTCCATTCCATAAATGTGACAGCATTTCGTTCTGTTCAAAGTATAAAACAGGGCAATTATTTTTCTAGACAGAAAATGAGGGATATCCGATGATGGGCTTGGTAGTTACAATCTCTAGCTGTTTAAATCTAATCACCTGGCAGATTTAAAACCACAGTTGAGAGACATCAGCACCATTTTCCACAAATAAAGATACCATAAATTGGGCAGTAAAACTAGAATGTGGTTGAAATTTTGCTGTTTTGTCTGTTCCTGTGTGAATGTTTCAGTGAATAGCATTCCACCTTGTTAATGGGACATTTTTAATATTATTGACCGATGCCGGTAGAACCAAGCAGGCTTTTTTTTTTACGGCTGTCTATTTGCCAGACCCCAATTTTCCATATTATGGCAGAAAAGATTAATCTTTTGACTCTGTGATGTTGCTTGGTGCATATTTGGCAATGCTGCCTTCACAAAGATGAAAAAGTATGCACCTAGAAAGCCCATGGATGTCAAAAGATAGACTTCCCTTGAATTGGAAGGGCTTGAGATTTGTAGCAACGTTTTTGTCCTAGCTTATGGCCAAGGACCATACATTCTCCTCCTGACAGCTACAGCCTGCAGAAAGAGAAGGTACTCATAAAAGTTGCATGCTCTGAGGCACCACCCCAGTGCCACATTCTCTTGACAGAAAGCTGGCAGCCCAGGAAGGACAGGGACATGGCTGGTGGAGGAGTCAGCTGGGCCAAAATTCCTGATCTCAAACATCTGCACGTAGCAGCTGCGGATCCGGGCCCCGCAGCACCTCCAGCCCTGGCAGCCCGACGAGCACAGCTGCCTCGCTGATATTGCAACCCTTAACGTAAAACAGCTCTGAGAGGTGCAGCACCACAAAGCTCGTGTAATGCCCATCTCTTCACCAGGGAAACATGATGCTTCTCCAACAGCTCCTTCCCAAGTGGCCCATGCCCTGTAGCTCACACGAAACTGCAATTATGCCTGATTCATGCAGGGATGCTACTGACCACAGCACTCCTAGGGAAACGAACCGCACAACGTGATGTGTTACCATTCACAACGCAGTGCTGTAACATGGGTACTGGAAGCAACTGAGCTACAGCACTGGGGAGATCCATCTAACCTAACCAATCCCCGTTAGAAGTTTGGGGAATCTAGATAATATAGCATGCGGTAAATATTCACCATCCCATTTACCATATCCTACGTACTCTCAACTCTCATTTCAATATAAGCGCCGTTCAGACTTGTCTCCTTGCTGGGATCTGGAGGGCAATCACAGCAATCCAGAAAAGGAATCTTAAAATTGCAGCTCATCAAGCATTCAGAAAAACCAAGCCAGTACCTTCAAATAGTGATCTTCATCTGTCACAACCGTCACTCTGCCCTAGTTAGAGTACATCCATTTATACACATGATCAGGAATCAAATCAAAACCAATCGCTAGAGGGAAGGATCACAACTTAACCAGCCAACTCATTTTTTCTGCACTGTAGTAGTCTGAACGGTCTTCTGTACTTCAAAACCAACCCATAGGTGGTTTATAGACTGCTTGGAAGAACTCAGTAGTTCCACCTCCACAACAGCTCTGGGGGACAAACTTCAAAAAAAGAAAAATAAATATGAGCAGAAGAGAAAGTACATCTCCTTCATCACTTTAGCAGCAAATTGGAAAACCTAAACGCAGTGTTTGCACTTGGAATGCTTCTTTATTTGCTTTGAACTGCATTGATCAGAGAGCTACCAGATGCTTGGGTAGTCAGGTTACCAGGCTCTCTACAGAGCTGTTGAAACAGCCATGCTAATGTCACACTCCGTGTCACCAGGAGAGCTACGACAAATAGAAAATATTATTCTATAAAAATTGTTGTGACTCATTTCCAGTTTGAAACAGGCCTTTTCTGAGACAACTACCATTTCCAAGGTAAGTTCTAACATGCAACAAGAAGTTATGAGTATTCATATATAAATAGTAACAAAAGAAAATCTACAAACACTTACAAATTTAAAGTCTGAAAGAGTAGTTTGGGCTCAGACAAATGTTCGCATGTGTTCGAAGGGCAAGTACTTAAATACGAAAAAAATCTTCTTTAAAACTGAAAACTCTCTCTGAACAAGAATAAACTATAAAATAACCACGTATCAATGCTAACGGAGTATCAATTTTTGGCGGAGGCACGTCAAATGGCTGTTAGGAAGGCTGATCTTGACCCATATCCTCTCCCCTAGTTTATGTCTGGTATCAGTCACTGACACTGCTCATTGTGATCCTGACTGCGCAACAAGGCGAGATATGACCTATCTTATTTATCTCTGTCACAACTTGATCTCTATTCACCAGAAATGATGGAAGGCAACAATGTCCGAGGGACGCAGGCCTGGTGACACCGAACACATGGTCGACTACAACATTGTTCTGGATTTGCCTTGGTATGAAAAAAAAAAAAGGCAGTCAAAAGGAAGCACATGTATATCAATTCATGTGGCAAAGATAGATAGCATAAAACAATGAAGATCACGAAACCATTCATTACGTGTTAGCTCTGTGATCAGCAAGTAAGCACTAACTATTTAATTAGTCAACTAATTAGTGACAGGCAACATGGAAGGCTTCAGATGTTCTCAGACAAATGCAAAGATAAAAAGCCTAATTAAACAGCAAGCATTATGCTAACTATTGCCAAACAGGACAGATGTGCAGGATATTGTGTAATACTGTGCTGCCAGATAACGGCAGTTGTAGCCGTTCCGTCAGAAACCGTGTTTTAAAAACCCCTGCCACTTCTAAGCTAACCTTAGAGAGCTTTAACTCACAAAGGGAAAAAACTGGCCTGCAGACAAAAACTCCCAGATTTACTGTGTTAGATTCTAATTTTACTTGAAGAAAAAAGTTCAGAGCTTTGACAAAAATAAACTTTAATCCATTTGCTTTTTAAAGGCAATAATTATTTTAACGCGCCCACATAGAAAGGGAAATATATTTAACAACATTTTCATACAAAGTATTGTGATCTTAGCCACCATTCATTTATTGCTATTTTGTGTAGCACATTACGTGTATTTCTCACCTCCTCGGAGAGTAAGTCATTGTTTACACCGGAGGTTGGATTAAGGAGGTTTTCAAAACCATGGATTAAAAAGGGTTTTCCCTGTAATCAGAAGACAATAACACTTTCCATAGCTATATGCAAAGAGGTGGATAAAAAGCTAATTGGTTCATTACACTGGAACCAACGACAAGATACTGCTGCGAGCAAGCTTTTTGCATTCTTGCAGCCAAACTTCAATCACCTGCTGTCAGGGCGTACTAGTTAGCATGCTGCTCCGTGAATCAGCCACCAGAACAAACTGAAAATGCTTTTTTTTTCTTTTTAAATTATATGTTCCTCTGGCCTAATGCCACCGCCATGACCATCGTTCTTCAATTATCAAAGAAAACTAGAAGAAACAAAAAAAACAACCCCACCACCCTGCCCTCCTGGTAAATCAGTATTTAGCAATGAGGTTATTTTTTAAAGCATCTCAGTACTTGAGAATATGAAAAGATTAAAATGCTGGGCTTTAGCTTACCTTCATCAGGATATACATTTAGGGGAAAACTGGCTTAATTGAGGATTATGCAACTCAGTATCCCCAATTCTAGCCGTTCACACGTTTTTAAATAAATTATTTAGCTGCTGTTGACATTTCTCCTGCTGAACGTCACTTCTAAGAATTGGTATTTGCAGAACTCTGAACTGAACTCATTATTCCCTTTCTCATATTCATAGGTACCGACATTCTGTATTAATAAAAATAGCAAATAATTTTCAGACCAAATTTTCATTGAATACTTGCAAGCTGAATATCTAAAACAGCTTTTTCATTTACAGATTTAGTATATGCATACTTGATCTCAGCGGGCACGACAAAAAAGGAGGTAACTTTTTAACAACTTCCTTTAGTCTTAAATCAGACTCCTTTTTAGGGTCTTCATTCGTGATAATTTGTCAATGTTAGTGGCTCATTGTACTGCAATTGTAAATGAGGGCACGCACAGATTTACTAGAATGTTTGATAAAACTCTTTTCCCTGTAATTTCCCACCCCTCTCCCCAAGACCAAGTCACTCGAGACAAACTAAAAATAAATACAACTTGCATTTTAGCCTAACCTCTCTCTGGAGTTTCTTTGAATCGAGGCTGAAAGGGCTTTCCCCCCACATCCTACAACAAAGGGGAGGCAGGAGCGCCAGGCAGCCCCAGCAGTTTGGAGGGCAGCGAACAATAGATGCCGAGACTCCGTGTTGCTGGGCTGAGCCGAGCTGCTTTTTCACGAAGGGGGGGGTGTTTGCTCCCTTGCAACTCCTCCTTTAGGACCGGACATCGCTCAGGAGTTTTACACCCCTTTAACAGCCGGGCGGATGCTGCTGCAATTTATCGACGCCTTGTCTTCGCGCTAGAGAGTGACCTAAGTCCTGGCTTTGTGCGAGGGGAAGCATATAATTGCGCTGCCCAGGAGGAGCCTCGTGCAGGGATTGTGGGAATCGCAATTCCTTCCCTGCTTGCCACGCTCCTGCAGGGAAGTTAATTACTGCAGCAATTTATGGTGCGGCTCTCTTCCCCCTCCTTCCACAGCATCTCGGCTCTGCTGCCCAGCTCCCGGCCTGCGGGACGGCAGCGGCCGAGGCGCAGCCTCCGGAGAGGCTTTGGCACCTGGACCCGCCGACAGCCGGCCGTGCAGGAGGAGGGAGGCCAGGCCTCCATCGCTCCCCCGTTTCTTGAATAAAAAATTCATAGGCGCCCTAAAGAAAAGTAGCACTCTAGCTGAAAACACATGTCTGCATGCGATTACGCTCCGAGAAAAAAAAATCAGCGGGAGGCATTTGTCTGAATGGTGAAATATGAATAATGAGATCACCTTCACTGACCTAGCGTCAGATTAAGCACGACGGATGCAATTCTCCAGGGCTCACAGCAGCCCCAGCATTAGGAAGAAGCTTCCCCTACTGGCAGGCCATTCCGTAGACCCAGTTGCAGCGTTTCGGCACTGCCCTTTGCAATAACGGGCACCCATTTGGCTGCACCAGTGCTCTGACCTCTGCGAGCATCTCTGCTTTCCAGAAACCCCGACCACAAGGAAGACCGAAGCAGTGCATCATCAGGCACCAGCTCGCAGCACACGGTCCCCCTCGGCAGCAGGGATTACACAGCTGGTTTGGGGTTCGGGCGGCCAAGCCGGGGTGCCCACGGCTGCTCCGTGGCACTGCTGGGCGAGTGACAAGCCTGAAGTCCCCCCGGTGCTCTCTGCCGTGCCGGGAGCTGCGGTGCCGCTGCCCCAGCACAGCGGGAGCGAGAGGCAGCCGGCGGCAGATCCTCGAGCGAGCAGAGGTAGTTCTCATGGTTATTTTTCTCTGTTCAATGAAAAACATATTTCTTCAGGCTCAAACAAGTTGAAAACACTTGTAAAATCGAGTTCTAATAATTGTTCTGTAGGTAAGTGAATTACATTTGTGTGTTTCCATGGTGACTGATAATGTAAAATAATTAAGTATGAAGAATAATGAGGAGAAAACTACTTCCTCTTTTTAAGGATTAGGGTCTCACAAATTGATCCAATCTAGCTATTTTTAGTGCATGTAACCTTTGCAAAGAATCTTAGACAATTATGAGTAAATTAAACTAAATTGTATTAAAAGGCCTTCACATTGATCAGGAGACTTTATCTGCTGCTGATGTGACAATTAAAAAAAACAAGTCTTTCTTAAATTTATACCTATATTAATATAAATTCTGTGACATTTTGCACTAAGTGCTGACTGCTTGCTTTTTGCATTCTGAGAGCAATACTCAATTTCTCTTAAGCGGGAGGACTCGGTTTGTGCAGTGCTGAAGACAAGCCCTCTCTCCTACCTACAAGGAAGGACACGTTCTGCAAGAACCCTTTGCTAGAACATGGTTCAAACAAACCTCAACCAAGACTTTTCAGCCCAAAGTTATCTCAGAGGAGGATTCCTATAAAGGATTGCCCCACAGACACAATACTGTCTCTATGTCCTGGTCACTACGGAAAGACTTAGCTTCTGGCTGCCAGATTTGGTTGGAGCGTAAATATGCTTTATTTTTCCCCTCACAGTATTTTATACTGAGAGCACAATCATAAACAGCCCAGGATGAATAACAAGAAAGGGGCTCATCGCTCTAAAGGACCTTTGTAACCGAATTTTGAACGGAACGGAAAAGCCTAAAAGGGTCCAAGAACTGGAAGATGAGAGGAAAATGATTTTACTGCAAGAGGAGATGCTCTACGGGAAGTCAAAATCTAAGAAAAGAGCAAGAAGCAGGTACTTTCTCTTCACTGCTCCAGCAATTCATCAACATCTATAAAGCGCTGCAACATTTTCTTCTCTTGCCATATTGATATTTTAATATGTGACACTATTAATGGTTGCCGTAGAAATACAAAGTCTTGGCTTAACCGAAAAAAATAGGCAAAATTTTCAATTCTCTGCCAACCATAAAAATGCCAACCTCCCTTCGCCTTTGCAATGAACATTTTGTTGTAACAATCGCATACGGAATTTGAATTTTATATTCATTTCTGTAAGTCATTTCTGGTACATATGTTTAATGGCTGAGGAAAACAACAATTGCATAAAAGGATCTGCACCGTCGCATACAGTCTGACTTCCCAATAATCCCCTAAAACAGGTACGGAGGGGGTACTGGTGCACATAGAAGGTGCAAGCAGTGAGATACCAGACAGCACTCCTGTCCTAACTTTGCAAAGGCTGTAAAACAGCACAACTTCTCCACCAGTTTACTCTGGCTTAGACAGTGGAAGGTATAAAAACATTTGCGTACATTTATTCCCCCTCTCAACCAGTTTACACAGTTTATTTACTCCAGTTTGCATAACTCAAGGTAACCAGAGCAATTTGAAAAATTCTTTAATGTATGCTGACGGCCCGTGTTCTTCGTGGGCCACCGAGCAGGCTGAGACTGTCAGAGAGCAGTGTCCTCTGCCAGGCCTTCCCTGCACCCACTCTAGGGTCTACAGCAAAAATAGGAGAAGACCCAGAAAATGACATTTTTTTTTCGGTTCCTGAACAATCCCGAACATCAAAAGCCTCATCAGAATCAAAGGTATCAAAAGGTGTTATCAGCACCAAAAGAATCACAGAGAGTTAACAACTCAACGAGCTTATGTCGTACATTTCTGCGCAGCTCTGAAAACACAGCATCCCAAGGAGGTAAGAGAAGGGGGGATTCAGACACTGATTTGTGATCCCACTGGGCACAACTAGCTGTAAAGATCAATACTACTTTGGAGCACACATGAAGGGCTATGGACTTAACCTCCACTTACAGGATTTTTGTATAAGAACAACGGTCAAAGAGATTTTAAGCATGTGGAATTCTCATTTTCAGTGTGCCTTCACCTTGAGTATCTCAGAGCAACTTTGTCAGCACTTTTGAGTTCCAGAGTCAGCCAGGATGCAAGCACCCATCTTTTCACATCCGCAGCCACTCACACCTCATACTTGGATACAGACTCAAAGCACGCTTCTAAATGGAGGAAGAAAACCCCTTCAAGCGAAAGGTGACACATTATTCTCAGTAAAGGAAATAAAATTAAAAACTTACCAAAAAATTAGGGTTTCCAGAAAAGAGATTCCAACATCAGATGCACCAACCACCACAATTCTAATGTTGATAGATGTTTTAGATTCCAGGACCAGCTTTCGATTTATGTGGTTCAAAGAATAACGCAACTGTAAAAAACATGTAAAATGTCATAGAAGTGTATTAAAAAGAGAAACAGAAAAAGTCTAAGAATAATGATTCTCCTTGCATTCGTACAAAACTTAGGGTTCGCTGACATGACTAATACTGTGATTTTTCTGTGCGCAGCACAACACAGTAGATAAATGGTACTAAAATGTTGAAATATGTGCATATTTAATAGCTCACAGAAAATTAGCACAGCTGAATGGCCTGCCCTCTCCTGAAAAAGATACTACAGAGTCCTTCTAAGAGAAGAGAAAACACTGTCTCTTCTATAACTTACTACACTTTAGCTAACACCTGGGAAACATATATTTATATAACTTTAAGGCTATTTTATACCCACTAGAGCAGTTTTTACTCTTGCTGTTTTATTTATGGAAATGGTTTTACCCATAAATTAATTAGGAACTTACATCTTGAGTGTCTTTGTGTGTTTAATTGAAAAATCTCTTCCAAAATGATAGAATTCACCTTTTTTTTTCTTAAATACAGATAGCTACACTGACAGCCAATCTGTCAAATGATTAAATTAGTATCGCGGTGTCACTGAGACCAACACTCTGGCCAAAAGTCTTGCTATAAAGTTTTTAATGACTAGCTTCTCAGTTTCTTCTTAATGCATATATCGGTTAAGACAATAAAGTCCATGTATTTTTTTTAATTTGTGTCTCTAAGTCACACTAGCTAACAGAGATTCTCATAACAAATATGCGAGAAAGACCCAAGAGATAACACTGCCTTTGACAATTTTTTTTTCTGTCCTGAACTGTATTTATTTTCAAATTTCTGATGAAAGACAGGGAAAGACTTTCCATCTTGCAGTACGAGACACTTTGCATTTTTCTTATTGCTTTAGGTTGCATACATTCACATTGCCCAAATGCATAACTGCAGATTCATAAATGCACTGAAGAGACAAATAGAAAAAGGAGCTACTTTTATTATTTGTCAGACATTTCTCCTATATATTTCTGCTGTGTCACTTAGGCAGGAAGCAATCTAAGACTTCTAACAGGTTTTCATCTATTATGAAAAGGAGGCAGAGGGTTAATAAAATCAAGTCCTCTAAATTCCTCCCATGAAATTACAGTAGAAATATATTCTCCATATATTAGTTGACAGAGTAACTCAATATATGAAGAATAAGTATTTTATTTTAAAGCTCTGATAATGACCTTGGCCTTCTCAAGAAGCACATGGCACATCGAGATCCCCAAGAGATCTTTTATACCATGTCTTTGCAACGGGGGAGACCCACAGCTGAGATTTCAGCATAGCCTCTCTACAGAAGGTGGAGAATTGTCTGTAGAACACAGCAGAGTGCCCTCCTATACCTTAAGGAAGGACTACGGACCCTTGTCTTGCAAATCATCATCCCTGTATAGCAAGTAATTTAAAACGTGGCAAAACTAAATGTCGTCTTTGGTCAGGCAACACGATTTTTTACCGCCAGATAAATGTTCTTCTGGTTGCAGTTCATCACAGTGCAATGATGACATCCAGTGGCGAGCCAGATTCATCCCAGGGACTAGACTTCGCTAAGAAAATTCCAGAAGATGCCTTAAAATGTATAGCCCGTGGTGGCTGCTTAACAAAGTCAAATGTGTGAAACCCAGCACGTGCCCACAGGCTTGGAGGCAGCCCTGCACCAAGGAATGACTTGACTAGCCATTCCAAGCCACAGAACGACTATAACGCTGCCCAAATTGTTATGTGTGTCGTCTGCAGGTTTCTACGAACAAACCTAACAATCTAATCCAAAGCCAGTGCTTTTTGACAAAAAAAATAAAAGGGGGTTGGTCATAAATGAAAATATAACACTTCCCCATTTCAGAAACTGAAAAAACCTGTTCTATTTCATCGAAAATGTACATCACTGGAAGAGATTTTAAGAAATGAGAACAACAGACGCCAATTATTAAAGCCATGTCCCCCTGCTTAAAATAAAACTTGGAGTATGTCTTCTATAGCACACTAAATGGTACGCTCCGACCGCAACGTTGGACACTGTTGTGCAATTGCTGACACTTGCGGAGATCTCACGGTACCACAACCACGCATCAAGGATACCGGCACTTCGGGCCCTAATCTTGGTATTCAAATTCCTCGGGTTTGTGAACTCTGCAGACGAGAACTCTGACTGGCTTTCTCTTGCTGCGCACCCAGAGCTGCAGCTTTCTAGAAAAAGCAATGCCTTCTGGAGGAAAAAATTATTAGCGACGTTTTTGCTGAAATGTGGCTTATTAACAAAATCAATAAAACGGGAAAAAGAACACGCAGAGAAACTACTCGTAATGCACCTAATCAACCAAAATAACTAGACAGGAATGTCAGCAGATAGTAGGATAAACCCAACAGGCCTTACAGCAATGCCAAGTTCAAACACCTCCTCCTACTGCAGTGCTGTGTTGGGCTTTTTTTTTCAAATGTACTCCAACAACGAAATACAAAGCAGTAATACGATTTCCTAAGGAAGAGTTGTATCTAATTTATGAAATGGCTTCTGTATCAATGATACAAAGGCAGCATATGAGTAGAATATAACCCTTTTTGTTCACCACACAATGGCCCCAATACCAACAGCTGTCATGCTTCAGAAATCACCTTTCGAACAGCTAAGTACACTAAATGGCCCCAGGGAGTAAGGAATTAGGTGGATTGGTCCCATAATACCACCTTATTTTAACAAAACGTCAGGACAAATGACTACATATGTTCCCCAGAGGAGTAATCAGACATCATAATTGATAGGTCAATGGCAAACTCTAACTTGTTTATTTTGTATCCAATTTATTAAATAAACCAGCAATCATTAACTAATGCAAGGAAAAAAGCAATAATTGCCAGCGTTAGCAAAGGCATACCAAGTTCAGAAAAGCAGTATTTTCTTCGATTATCAAAACGATTATTTTCCTCCTTTTCCACCCTGGTATCTGACAGCCTCTGCCATGGCACCACCTGTCACGTTGCCTCCACCTGGGGAGGGCAGAGGCCATCCACGCCTTCCATTCCAACCGCTGACAAAGGTGGCCTTTCTTGATTAAACCACGGGGTGGGAGGCGATATTTTTTCACGTGGACAGCCAGTGCCATCCACTTAGAGGCCTTCTAACTTTACCGCCATTAAAAATGCTGACGCATTTCTCCGAATGCTCCACCGAAAACACAACCCCTGCACGTGAATCATGCCTTTCGCTCACCATCTCAGCGCAGCACGTGCCAGAGAAGGATTAAGCTATAGCATTAAAAATGCACACATCCTTCCGCCCTCAGCAATGGATGGAAGAAGATACACGAAATATTTATTTGGTTTTTAGCAAACACGTTTGTATGCATTTTTCCCCCTGCGCTTTCAAACCAGGCCAAGCATCATACGTTCGTTGTTCATGCCCAGATCTCTCGCCTGGGCTCCCACTTGCAGATTGCCCAGGAATGTTCTAATTGTACATTTACTCAACAATATACGTTGGTGGTACAAACTCAGATGGAGAACGTTTTGTGGCTCCTTTTAGTTCTTTTTGTAAACATTGGACCCTGGGATGTTTGTAGGATTTCTAAAAACATTTATTGTAATTGTCCTACGATAGGTCTGGTTTTATAGCAAATGGTACCTCCATTTAAAGAGAAAAAATGGAAACTGAACACCCAAAAATGAAAAACCAAGTTGGACAGGGGATTTAAACTTTGACAGAAAAGGAGCGATGCAATGCTCTGAATTTGGTACCGGTCAATATACCCTAGTGAAGCACTTGGGGTGTGCCGAAGAGCTGTTACACTCATCACCGGAGCTCTTCATGCAAAGACTCCAAAACGCAGCAGAATTTAGACTCTATTTTCTTACACACTGAGGACTTGGGCCTTATCCAGCTGAACACACTTAAGCGGTTACTAAATTTTAAGTATGTTAAAGTGCCCCTGAATTCAGGAGGACTGCTCAGGGTCCTACACGATAAACATGGCACTGCCTTATTCATCCTGTACTCGGCATCTTCGCAGAACCCTCTTTACCAGGGGAAGTAACAGGGAACCCCCCGGAGGGACCTTCCCAGCCCTGTCTGTGATGCTTTTGTTTTAATTTAGCATTTGTTACTGAGAAACCTGAGTGATTGCTACTGCTCTACAAGGATCTACATAATTTGAACTCTGTTACTGTAAAAAACCATCAGGAGTAAAAATGATTAACAAGCCTGTTCCTAGATTAGTGCTGAGGTCAGCGATAGTGGCAGGCAAACAAGAAGGTGAACAAACAGAGCTATTTTAATTTCAAGCTCCATTTGAATCACAAGAAAAAAAGAAAAATCAATGTTTATGAAGGACATATGAACAAAAAATAGTGGAAAATGGATGCTTTTCCAGCCTGCATTATAATTTTGCTTTTAAATTCCAGCTACATTCCAAAAAGTCTCACTAGGAATGTCTGTAAACATCTTTTCAAAAGCTGTTTCCAAGCGTTCACAGATTTACACAAACACCAAAAACAGAAGGAAAAGGAAAAAGAAATACAACTACGATGAAAACTGGAGCCTGATTCTTGTCATCTTTGTCAAAGAACACTTCTTTAGTAACCGTGGCTCTACAGAAAACAGTTTGCACAGAAAATATCTAGCCTTTATACAATATTTTTCATATGAATGAAGCCAGTATTATTATACTATGGGTAAATGCTGATCTTCAGCTTCTGGAAAAAAAGTCTATAAATTCATGACTGATTTCTATCCCACAAGGTATTCTTGGAGGAAGGGGAAAGCAGGTAGTAAATAGAATTATTTTTATTTTTTGGCCAACATTAAGAAAAATACACATAAATGTAGCAACATCTAGAAACCTCAGCCTGAAATACCTCCCAGATATTGTCTAGCTGGACTCCCAGCATAAATGTGGAAGGAAATACAAGGAAAAGGATTGTAATGCATACCTTTAAAGCAGACAGCTGCTTCAGCCTACTAAGACTGCCATAAACTGCTAATTGAATAACATGAAAAAAGCATGCCAAGCAATTTAGAAGTTGAAAACTACCAAAATTAATGGTTTGTACTAAACACATAATTTATACAAATAATTTTGGTAACTCTCATCTTTAAACAGGTTATTTGAGCAATTTTCTAAGACATCTGAACAACGTTATTTGAACAGCCAACCTAACCTTCATTGCTGGTCACGCAGCATGATGTCTGCGCGTATCCTTTACCATGCACTTCCAGAAGGCAGAGAGAGAACATCCCAAATCCGGGCCCAGCAAGTGGGTGCCTGCAGCTTGGTCCCCATCACTACTCTGCGCCAAAATCAGAGTCATGATGCTCTACGCTCCTGCACAGAGAAGGCGGGAGCCTGGAGAGCCAAAGAGCGTACAAATGCTTCCCAAGTACCAGGGCTGACAGTGAATTCTTTAAATCCGGCTTTTAGTAGCATAATTATTAACACGCTATTAAGCCATTCCAACTAGGTAAGTAAGTGGACTCGAAATGACATAATTTAAATCAAAGCTCATTCTTTACTGACAATCTCACAAGAGAAGTTGGGATCTAACAGTCTGAACCAAAGCCATTAAAAATTAATGGGAAGCACTCATTTATTCTAATTGGCTCTGAATGTAAATGGATATAGAAAATACTTCCCTGCGCTAGGGCCAGGGTCTGAGCAGCCAGCCAAAGAGCATCACTAACTTAAACAATGCCTCCCTAACTTCTCAGGTTTATTTTATGCAGTTCTTGTGCCATCAGAGCAGACATTGATTATACTGCCTCCACATAGAATAAACAAATAACATGAGGAATTACCTATAAACCGCAAAATTATATGTAACTGAAAATACTCCTAGCATTTCCAGACATTAAATTATTTTCTTTCACAATGAACAAAAAGACTTCCTTAAGCTTTGATTTTAAGCAAGTCCTGCTTCACCTCTCTGGTCCAGCTCCAAAAGGCACTATGGAAAAACCTGAACATCCCTGATGAGACTTAAATGGAAAAATCTCACAGTGCTGGCTGGCTTGGGAAGGTTTCCCTCTGAGGACTTCTCTTGAGAGAAGACACCACCACAATGCATCACAACTACAAAATACCTGTATCAAAACAGGATTGTGTATGTTCTGGAAAGGGAGAAGACAGAAGCATGTGAGTCCACTGTACTCTGTGTACAGACTCACAGCAACACGCGTAGCATTTCCTAAATGTACCAAATTCATTGAAAAATGTAAGAGATGTATAAAATTAAAGGCTTTAAAAAAAAAATAATGTAAAAAACATCATCGTATTTCATACTGAAAATAATGAACACAGGGTAACTAAACAATACTAAGATACAAAGGGAGATTGATTTGCAGCTTACTATAGAGTCATATTTTAGTGACAGCAGCTGTCGTTCTCCATTTTGTAATAATGAACAGTACCTTTCTGTAGAAAAATATCTCTGCCCTCCTTACAATCTGGAACTATGCTCCTTCCAAAGTCAATCTACAAAATGCTTTGAAAAAGCTTTAAAACAAGTCTGACCTGTTTTTAAGCAGAAACGCCTATTTTAGTTTGCTGCAAATGTCATTAACACCTGTATAGTACTGACACCATGCTTTCAAAATAAAGATAGGTCATCTTACTTTTAATTTCACACATGCACATAAGTGGTAAACATTCAGAGCATTCCTGTTAATGATGCCATCTGGTGCCTCCCATAATTGTGTAATATTCAGCCTTCCAAACAAGATGTAATGGCAGCAACACACAAAACCCACTGACATTTACAGTAAGGAAATTTATTATCAGCCATCAGGTTCAGAACGACTGTGTTTGCATGACTACTGGTGCTGTAAAATCATCACCTTTACCATCCAAGAGGAGGTACAATAAATAATGGATTTTAATCCACGCACGTACTACAAAAGCATTAAAAATTCATTACTCAAACACAATAGCATCTTAAGCAACAGTTACTTCTTTAAAAATTAATACTACTTTCCTGGTTAAATGAAAACTACGCACACCAAGCCTTTGTTTGTAATACCAATGTGTTCATATACAAACTACAACACGTAGGAATGCTTCTGTTTTAACTTTGATAAGTGAATCTTGACATTTGTAAAGAGGGAATTCTCTTGCCCAACCTACTTAGGCTGTCTTTGCTATATTTATCATCTTTTATCTCAGTACAGGCTTAATGATTAAAAAAAAAAAAAAATCCATCAAAAACCTTCTGCATTTTACCCCTTCCAGCACATTCCAGCATCTCCACTGAATTCATCAAAATCTGAAACTGAACCAAAGCAAAACCTCCTATTACTACAGATTTTCTACAAAGTCAGAACACACTTCGCTACAAGGCAGAGAGCTATAAAGTAAAATAGCACCAACAGCTTTCCTTGACCGCTCTTAGTAATTCAGTGCACTTCCAACGTTGATTACGGAGTGCAGTGGGAGAGAAGGCATCTGCAGAAGCACAGCTAATTATTTCTGTGGTGATGCACACAGAGCATGAGGGGGAACGGATACTCCCCAGTAACTGCTCTCCCAGTAACTGCAACTCCCCAGTAACTGCACTGAGATGGGCTCTTGCACACTTCAGGTGGGCACGCACACCAAACCCAAGGCTTTGTAACCTTATGGTACTTGTGTCCGTACACGTCCACCTTCTTGACAGTTCTCTTTGGATGTGTAAGGTGGAAAAAGCCTTGCTCCCTCAATTTCTTTCAACTGTTCAGTTAGAAGCAAAGAGTTTTCATTGTTCAGAACAGATTGTTCGATCACACATAGCCTTTCCCCCATGTCTTAAAACTCCTTGTTTTAAATGCAACGGAGAGGAGTTTGCCTAGCTGCACGCTTTAGACTAGCTGGGACTTGCAGCCACGTGTTGCCAACATCCGTTCCTTCTCCCCTGCTTTCCTCCACCTTGACAGCCAAGAGTAAGGGTCTGTATATCAATTCTGAGTCCTTTCTACTTCTCTTCCTTTATAGGTCAAGGTCTACTTCTCTTCCTTTATAGGTAATCAAGGACTGGATTATGCCCAGTCTGATCCAATTTTTTCCAGTAAGAAGTCCTGAGGAAGGTCCAGGCAGACACGTCCCAACTACCCAGAGACACTAACATACAAGTAAGGAATTGGGGCAACTTCTAATTAGCTGGCCTAAACAGACGAAAGTAGAAGCTCCAGAGAGTGAAATGCCTCAAGAATTTGCTGGGGGAGACACTAATATCTAGAGAAGAGTTTCCTATACAAACACTCATATGTATCTGTTTTGTTTTCCTTTTTAAATGAGCTCCCCAAAAAGGGGAAGTTTCTGCCAGGCTTGAAAACGTTTTAGATTTGTTTTCAGCTGAATTTTTTATTTTTGTCAAACATACAGGACATATTTTATTCTATTTTAAAATCATGTAACTTTACAGTGGACTTCAAAAAAAGCTCATCTAATAGAGGACTGTCCAGGACAGTGCTCACACTTGCAGCCCATCTGAGTATCTTCTGCAATACAAAGAGTATGTATGAACATACACTTTGATGGTCATAAGACTACTCACAGAATCACATGGGGTTGGAAGGGACCTCTGGAGATCATCTAGTCCAACCCCCTGCCAGAGCAGGTCCACCCAGAGCAGGTTGCACAGGAATGTGTCCAGGTGGGGTTTGAATGTCTCCAGAGAAGGAGACTCCACCACCTCCCTGGGCAGCCTCTGCCAGGGCTCTGCCACCCTCACAGGAAAGAAGTTCCTCCTCATCTTTAGATGGAACTTCTTATATTCAACTTTGTGCCCATTTCCTCTTGTCCTATCCTATTCTAAAACCAATGTTGCATCATTTAAAAATACTTGATTATTCTTAAGTATTGTCTCTCATTTTACTTTTTGTTAAAGTTATTTTAAACTGCTGTCGGGCCATTTATTAATAGCACTTGCCAGAAGCATCAGGGTGGAATCAAGTAAACACACAAAAATACATGCATACTGGCACTGAAAACTATTATTAACTTAGCAGTGACTTGTATCCCAACTGCTTCTTGAATCTCACGTTAACATTTACCTTTCTCTGTGGTTAAGCTACCATTTTCCCCAGACGAAAACTGGAGGGCCACTTTTCAGATTTTTATCATGTTCTGACCCCAAATAGTTTCATGTGGTAGCGCAGAACTACACACAGACAATGTAAGAATACAGACAACAGGCCTGCTTTTCTTAGCTTCTCGTTTCTGCAAACCCCTTCTAGATGGTCCAGAGAGTCATGGAGTCCACAGGCTACACATCTAACTCCAGCTTTTTGCCTGACCCTCCTTCACTCACTACTTCTTGTCCTGATATAAACATTTCCTGTAGTGCACCTCTAGCATCACTTCAGAAATACAAAGTTAACTGAGAAATTGTTGGTTTTGTTTGTTGGTGGGGTTTTTTTTCAAAAATAAATTCATATAACACTGTATGGGCTTCTGCAATGCTTTAATAATTGTTCTGTCTTCTTTTTATGACCTGTAGCAGAAAAAACAATTCTGAACTGTGCAATAAAGCCCAACAGCTTGAATACAACCATGAAATAAAAAAAAAAATAAATATAATAAACACAATAGCATGAATAATAATGAAAGGGCAGAAAAAAGAAAATAATTCAACAGATGTGTGACATTTTTGGTCTTCACTGTGGATCAGTTATTCTTGTTAATTATATCACCTATTCTTCCCTTTTATTGATAATTACATGAAACAGATGGATAACAGAATGCTCCCAGATGGTGAGAAAGCAAACAAGTTTATAAATTGTTTATTTATGAAGATATCATTAAAAATTATTTAATTATCTATAGTTTTCTACTCCACCAATAATTACATGCACCATAAAGGCCAGCAGCACTTTATAAGATATTTAGTATTCTGTTGTAACCAACTGTTTTTTAACGCAACATGACTGAAATGACTGACAGATGTGCAAAACACAATAATAATCTAATCTGTTTTAACACTGTGGGAATTAAGACTTCGAATCTTTGGATCTTCTGCCAATTGGCGCTTCAATACTGGTTACTGATTCAGAATACGAAAATCAGAGATTTCCTTTTGATTTGGAACAGCTGTAGAAAGTGTTTGATCTAATGAGCAGAGAGGAGCTTTTTCAGGTCTGTGTTGTGAAACCCTAGAGCATGGCAGATGTATGGCCTGATGCAATTTTGAGCTAATATGTGGAAGCTCCGACAGGCTTACTGCAGAGGCACGGGCTGAACAGGCATCCCAAAGTCTGGGCACTTCCACGACTAGATGCAAATAAGATCGTTAGCATCTGTGCCATTCCAGAGGGCTGCAATGGGATACAGGGAGTTTAATGCCTCCCTCTGTGCCTTCTCAATCCTCACCTGATTTATCCAAATCTCTTCAATAGAGCAATGAGAGATAGTTTTGTAGGAACAGACAAAATGGGCAGCAAAATGTATTTGCTATCTCAAGGAGTGGGGTCAAACAGGAAGATATTACTATGTTCATACGAATTTGCAGCCCTTCAGGAAATGGAGAGCCACTGCTTGGGAAGTGACAGGTCTTCTGATGCACATATGAAGCAGCACAGAATTGTGGTTTAAGAGAGTGAGTGAAAAAACTTGAGGTTGCCTTAAAACCTGGGCAAAGCTTTAATAATAAGGCTGTGCGGGAGAATGGAGAAAACAGGAATGAGTTGAGTTCCTAAACTCTGTGTTTCTTTGGAGTCACAGTCACTTTAACAATAAGGAAAGAGGCAACATAAACCAAAAGCCTGGCTCAAAGTAGAAACAAGCTTGAACCAAGAGAAGTATAGAAAAGTATCACAAGGACACAGGGAGAACAGGGTGGCTGGAAAACTGCAGCCTTTCAGGTAATGCCAAGTTATGTTTTTATATGATAAATTTCTGGATTTTAAGAGTAAATCTCTCTACCTTACCTCTAGCTCTCCCAGAGAGACTACAAAAAAAAAAGACACCATGAAATACAGCTCATGCTGCCTGTTTGGAACAGGAGCGAGCAGGCCAGGAACCCACGGCACGGTGGTGCATGGGGTTTTCCCATTTTTGATTTTCCAGACACTACAACAGAATAGAGAGATTTGACAGACACACAACGAGAACAAGTTAGCCCAGACTCAACATTTCTAGTGCTCATCTGTCTGTAACAATCGTCCAGACCTGCAGGAAAACCACCTCTCCAGCACAGCCGAGATCCATCTGGACTGGCAACACGTGGGAATTAGCTGAGGGCAACGCTTTTCTGATTTAGATTGCTGCTTTCGCTTCTGGCTTTGGAAGAAGGAAATGGGAAAGAGTCCTTGTGGGTCCTGGTTGAGTTATCTGTACTGGGTCAATATTTATGAGTGAATCTCTTCATGCTCACAAGCAGGCTGGAACGTATTAGAGATACACAAACTGATTGAGCCCCAGGGCTCCCACTGTGCACTCTCTCTAAGATGCTAAGCCACTAATGGCCTACAGAGATATACATGCACAAATCAAGAGCTATGCTTAGACACTGAATGGCTGAGCTGCTAAGCCCCAAGCTGTTACTGGTGAAAAATATATTTTGCAGCAAGAAAAGAAGAGAGTTAGCTCAAAAAAGGCTGGAACAAGAGGAAGGCAGAAAGCTGAAACAGCAGTAGATGAGAAGCAGATGTTGATGGCTAGATATCAAGGGGCATCTTGTAGGTATCAAAGCAAGAGTTTCATTACAATTATCTCCATCATAAGTGACAGCTACTCAAGCAATTAATTAGGATAGGCAGTCAAACAAAAATTTTACACTTCTGAAATTGACTTGCATTTACAATCTCTGTCATTGTAGTTTATGTGAAAAACTACTGCTGTCGTTGCAGAGGTATCTAAAAGAAGAATTACAGCATTAACCTGTCCTCCAACTTCCAGGAATGAAGTAGGCATGGGCTAACATCAGAAAGCAGTGGTTTTTAATATGAGAAGGCAAAGCCCCCTTAGCTAAAACTGTGTATTCTAGTTTGGTGAGCTAGAATAGAGAAGTGTGATAAAGAAATGAGGAGCGGTCTCAACTACTTGGAATTCCTGCTTGCCCAAAGCTTTTAAGATCCTGCAAGATTCTGCTCCTGTCTTGCTTAATACCACTGTAACAAAGATGATAGCAGACATTTTCTCCTTACTGCCAGCCAGGTGCTTGCCCCTGACAACTTCCCACTAATTCCTATTCCAGCCTCTTTCTGTCTTTCACTTTTCTCCCTCTCTGCTTCACGCTTTCCTTACATTGTTTTTCCATTTCCCCTTTACCTCACTTCCTAGCCTGCTAGCCTCTTCTACGACCAAAAATGTGTCTCACAGTATTTTTAAAGATGACATTTCTCAGCCTTTCCATTTTGCAGAGTTGTCACATTTAAGCTCTCGGTGGGACATTTTGCTATCTACAACACAAACTGTGTCTCTCCATTTACAGTGTTTGAGTGGGCCTTCTGATCACTACAAAAAGGTAGAAGTAAAATAATTCTTTGCCTACTGAAATTTGGTTATGTTAATTTTATTAAAAAACCCATCTCATTTTATTTGCAACTTAGCTGGAGGATTTTGCAGGGAAGAGCAAGACCAGCGATGGGGATCAATCTTCCTTTCGGAAACATTAAAGTACAGAGAGTGCAAATGCCTTATGCCTGGCTACTAGGAGCTAGCAAAACACCCAATATCTGAAAGCAGCATCATCTTCTTACTTTCACGAGTACACTCAGTCCCCTGTGGTAGGTAACCTCATAAGTTATAAAGCTTTCCCAACGCATGGTGGCCAAAGGTCATTTCGTTCACTCAAGAAGAGTCAATTTAGCTTTGTACGGTTTCAAATTCTTGTTATTTCAGAAAACTACAGGCAGCAGCGGCAGACTAGCTTTATCCTCAAGTTACCACCTAGGGATCAACCCCAGCTGTCAGTTATGATAGAACAGTCTGTCAAAAATCTATATTTAATGCCAGTGCATATGCACGGATACTTATACAGTGGCTAGCCTTCATTCTTTTTCAGCAAAACTTTCTTAGTGAAAATCTCGCACTTTTTATGAAATAGAAATTCATTAAACTTTCAAGATTTTAAACAATCATCTCACTACCTGCAACTCTCGGAAATCCTCAGAAAGAATCTGGGAACAGACCAGGCAACAGATATGCAAATCTCTCAAAAATAGGAAGTCTGTAATTTTCCAGCTCCAACAAAAATACTAAGATGAGCTCTTCTAGAAAAGAGTAACAGTTCATTTTAAAGATAAAATAGGGAATAGTTTAAGGAAAAGCATCAGATAGTTTATCTGCAGAGAAGAGGAAGGCAGGGCTGTGCATGTTGAGGACATGTTCAACAAAGCCAAACTCAGATCAATGGCCTCAGCCACGTTCTGGATTTTGCTTTGCCAAGTGCTGCCTAATGAAGAGTTTTGGATGCCAAAAATTACTAACTGTAAAAAGGACAGCACTAAAAATATTATATGGGGGCCCCTCTCAGCCAACTGGAAGTTAGTAGACAGACATAAAGCTCCTTAATTATGTTTCTTTAGGAAATTACAGCTACCTACTGAGAGTGTCCATCACTAATGGTGTTTTTCCTAATATTTCAGCTTTGCTAGTTACTCTTGTGAGGAACCATCTTCACATGAAATTTTAGTTACTTAAAAATGCAAGACAGAATAAAGTGCAAGTTATTTAATAAAGGAAATTTTAAGAGACTTTTAGTTTAGAATCCCTGGACTGCATGAGTGCTATGCAAATAAGAACAGTTTGGTAGTGAAAACAACATTTTCCTTTTGCTCTTAAATAATGCTTGATATTTTGAAGTGTTATCTCAAGTTAGATATCTTAAGCATGGAAGAAACCTGACTTTGGGACTGGAAAAATAAAATCGACTTCGGCAACTTCTACAGAAATACTCAAGAAGAGTAGCTAAAAAAAAATCTTAACAGGAAGAAGGGCTAACCAGTAAGTCAGAACATTTAAAATGTGTTGGGAGTTTGAAAAGTAATGTCATGAAAAAATAATGTTAAAATGTAAAAGCATTTAGTAGGTAAATGTTACAGTTCAGTGATTGCTGTTTGTAATGCATTTGAAATTCAAGCTTAGAAGAAGCGACGGTTGTGCAGAAGCAAAGCTGGGATCGTAAGGGTATGGACACCATGTTCAATGTAATTAAGAAGCAACCTATCAACACTAAGATGGTAATGCCATCCCATCTGCCAAACCCTGCATTAGCTGGCACTTTGCCTCTTGCCTGCTGCTGCTTCTGTTACCCACCTGATCCTTGGAGACCTGCTCTGATGGAGCGTTTATGCCAAGCTCTTCCAGAGGATAGACAATCTGTCGTCTTGGTCGCACGGGAACCATGTAATGAAGGGCAGATGTCAGGGAATGGGCACAGGGATTCTGAAACTGAAAGACAGCGATCTATATTTCAGCGGAGAGAATGTCAGAACAGTGTATCACAGATGTCTGTTGTATGGCTTTGCAAATACAAAATTCTTAGCTCTGTTGGCTAAATCTGAGAGAAAAATCAGCAAATAAACAAACATACTCAGAGCAGAGGAATGAATTGCAGATAATTCCTGACACTAATGAAGATAATTATGAGAGTGATTACATTACTATCTCTGTGGGAATGACAGATAAACAAGTGGTTTGGTTTATGGGATTTTTCAGCACAAGTATTTTCCCCAGGAGGATATTTTTCTCCATAGTGATCATGAATCAGCTTGATTTGACCTCATTAAGCTGTGTTATCTGCTTACTGCTAACCTTTGCTTGTTTGGCAAAGCATGGTTATGAATTTATATAGAAATTCTATACCGACTAAAATGTCAATTTCATCCAAGTGATAAATGTTAATAAACTGGCATAAACTTGAAGTGAACAAAACCCCTAATGCTAATGTGAATGGCATGGATCATTAGAAATAGCTGTGTTCTGTTTATTACAGCATGACTGGCTCTGTCATAATTTATGACACGAAAGGGAAAAAAAAAATAAATAAGAGAATTACAGGAAATAGAGAACGAACAGTAATGCAAACTAAATTACATTGAAGTACCATTCCATCCACAAATACTGAAAAAACTTGATGTTACTATGTTGAGAACTGAGTAAAATATCACATTTACCACTTATTAGAAAGCAATGATAAGCTAAAGTAACTCAAAGAAACTCTCTGGCCTGGAAATAGACCCAAACTGAACTCATTAGTGGGACTTAACTTTCCTCTTCCATACACTACCATTAAACTGCATTTTTGTAAGTGCCTTTTAACAATCTCAGAACCTAATTCTACACAAGGACATTGGTTCCTCAGGAGAACACTTAATAAAACTCCACAAAAGTGCACAGAAAAAGCATCCTTCTGAAAATGTCTAACCTGTCAAAATTCCTATGTTAAAAACAGTGGCGATTTCAAGAACACTTAAGTCACTGAGGACAGAATTCATCTCAGTCACCATCTAACAGCTAGGTGCTTACTTCAGCTAGCCATGCAGACACCCCCCAGAGAGTTAGAGAGATGCGCGTCTCCAGAGGGCAATTCTTTATGTCCTAAGATAGGTAGTTATGATTGATGGATGAACTGCCCTCTGGACGCACCGTGTTTTCTCCACTGAGGTTGGCAGGAGCCTAGGTGATTAAGCTGGGCCAGATAGCAGCTTTAGATGGCTACACATCAATGAGTTGACATGTTTGAAAATTTTACCTTGTGTTCCCTTTTCTGACATGAGAAGACACATATATGAGTATTTTTGAAAGAATTTTTTATTTTGCTTCCACAAATTACGTTCTTGAAAATGGATTTTCTCACATAGCATTAGGTTCTATGGTTCTCCTATGGCACTTGCAGAAACACAGGTCACATTTTCAATGACAATGAGGTGCCTAGGTGCCACCCACTGCGATAAAACACAGTCTAGAGTACCTAAAAAACTTTTGAAGAGTTCTTATAAACCACCTGGATGTGTTTTTAAGATCGTCTCCTTGCATTTAACTCATGCTACGTTATGCCCAGTGACATCATTCCTTTTTCCTTCCTGCACTCCACTTTGTCCTGAATCTAAACAAATATAGGTACCTCTCAAAATTCATCATGCAGCTGAGTGGCGGTACGTGGCACAGTACAACTTGATCAGGTTCTATTATTAAACTATGACCGGAAATACAAATCACTGTTAAATATAAAGATACTCTACGTGATTTATACCTTGCCTTTTAAAACCTGATTGATAACGGATTTGCAAGTGACAAAGATATACCAGGTGTATTGGCACGCTAAAAGTAATTAAATGAAAACTATTATGTTGGTCTCCTCTACTGATGAGTTGTGAGTTTCTTGTTTCTTCACCTATATATCCAACCCAAAGGCAAGAGGCAAAGTCAAACCCAAACTACAGATTACAACTCAGACACGGGGTCCTATTTTGGCAGCAGTAATACGAGATGCTTCCCACTTCATCCTAGAACCGATGTACTGGGAATGGACAGGAAAGGGCCAAAACTTGACTGCAGGTACTACAGCACACTTAAGGAGGGCCCTGACAACGCACAAGGCAACTGCAATTCATGAACCTATGTTAGTAAGAAACAAATATACTTCTCCCAGAAACAAGTCAGGAGGTAGCAAACAAATTATTCCTCTACTGTGCTGCTCCCAGGGCAACACACTAATGTGTGTAACTTAAGACATCTAACTACGTTTAGAGAACAGTTGCCCTAGGATTCTCTAAATTCAATTGAGAAAAAGATATTTGCAAGAGTGACTCAGCTCAGAAGGAGCTGCCCCCTAGGAAGGGCTTCTCTCTCTTCACAGACCAGGTGAGGAGCCAAGGCCAAGCACACTTCAAATTTCTGCTCCTCCACATGCTTCCTGAAGATACTGTGTAAGTCTAGACTCAGGTGCGCTGCTGAGCGCGCTACAACTAACCCTAATATACAACATGAGTGCAGATTATCTCATGCAAGAGGAAAAGTACAATTCGCTGCAGGTTGCTAAGAAAATTCCTGTTTACAATCATTCACAGAGGCAAGGAAAAAAGACAAAGTGAGCAAAGGTGACAACATCAAAAAATACAAGTAGCTTTCTTCTTACCTTGCCTTCCACATACTGTGGATAAATAGGATAGTAAAGAGCGGACTTGTGGGCCAAGCGAAGAATCTCCTTTAGAAAATGTTTTGTATAGTGATGAAATACAGGATTTAAGACAAAGTGGTAAAGATGTCCGTGTTCTTCTGGCTGGTAGTGATTAAAATGAATAAAATCTTCAATGTTGTAATGTGATCGAATATACTCAAGATCCTGGAAAATAAGAATTTGGATATCAGTAGTGATGAAACAGCTGCATTTAGAACATTTTAGCAAGTGCCGATGAGTTGCTTTCTATCAATTAAATAACTAAATTTGACCACTGAAATTAAGTGCCTTTGAGAGTTATTCTCAATTAAAGCACACTTTAATCAAAACATATTCTTGCAGCTTGCCCACCTTTATTTACAGGGAACGTGTATTTGATCCTTTCACAAGAATATCTGACACAGGTTAACAGACATTCATGGAGGGGAAAATAAAAAAAAAAAGAAAGAAAAAAACCTCTGTTTTGCTGAGTTCAAGATAGAGAAGCCTAGACTGTCCTCACACAAAATTTAAACTGAAAAACGGGAATTCTACCAAGAAGAGTTGTGTAAAAAATGCCCTCCAACAAGTCTTCCCTGTTGAAGTGATAAGCTGAGATTTTTGCACATTTATATACTCAAAAGAAATTGCTATATCCTCTTATCTCAATGCTCTTAATATAATTAAAAGCTATTTTTGAAAATTTACAGCTGTTGAACAATCTAAAATCTACCTTTTCAGTAACAGCAGAATGCCACAAAAGTAAGCCTTAAAGAATGTTTACTTTTCAAGAATAATGTGCAACACTGACTTTTTTTTTGGACTCCGTTACAGCATACGCTTTTTATTTGTTTTGAAGTTTAGTGTGCGATTCATAATCACTCAGAATCTACTGTTGGGGAAAAAAGTTAACAAAGCCAATCTAGAGGGACAACTCTTTGCAGTACAGAAGGCAAAACAGGCAAAACTACTTATTGACTTTGTAAATTAGAGAGCAAAATAAGCGATTACAAGCAGGTTTAGAGGCAGAATGGCTTTGTGCTAAAGAACCAAAAAGAGATGTAGGAGGCATACTTTCAGAACGCATCAGCAGCTTTTTACAAATAACACGATGGGTTTTTTTCGTTTGTGTCCATCATCATCTGTGAGAAGGGAAATAATACAGTCTACATTGTCACAAAAGAGAGAAAGAAAGTTTACAGGAGCAGTATCTTTTACATACACTTTCTGTATGGCACACATATAGCGGCAAGCATGAAACAGCCTTCAGTGTTGAAGACTAAGTGTTACGTTTTCCATACGACACAGAAACAGAATTTACCATTTCATCTCTAATGACAGAAATGCCAACTATTTGATCCAGAACTTCTGCTATGAAAGCCTGTACTGGGGTCCCATCCTGCAAGGCAAAAGGAACGTATGCACATTTCCTATTTCATTAGCAATCTTTTTTTTTAATCTTAACTGTGTATTTCACAACATGATCACAATTAAATTACTTTCCTCCCAGTATATATTCCACATACATACTACCTCAGTTTAACCACTCTTCCTTAACTCAAAGCATAATATTTAATCAGTGTGTATGGCTGGACTCTTCACCATACAGAATTTTACTGAACTAAAGCTTCAGTTAGGGTCTAGCTGCTACAGGAGTGCTATAGGCTCAGCCACTAATTAGTCCTGGGTTACATTCTGATCTTATGAAAGAATATTAATTAAAACAGATATTCTGCATCAGTAGTTGAATAACATGGATTTCCCTACAGCTATATGACTGCTAATGATAGTGCTTGGTTTTTTGTCTATGCAGCACTTTCCATCACATAACAAAAATGCAGATGTTTCCTACTGTCCAACGGGCATACGTCTGGTCCCGTTATGGGGAGGAGAAAAAGACAAAACTCAAGTACACGTTCATCACAAAATCAGATGCACGTGCAAGAAAAAGCAACACTGCAAATCAGGCTGTGGGTGGCCAAAACACGCATCCAGCCTGCTTCTGCCCCTGCGTTTGAGGAGTCTCCAAAGAAGAGGGTAGTTGGTATGGGCCACAGGTTAGATTAATTATGAAGTCAGGCTGAATATGGCCTATACTGACCGTTGGTACCAACTTGAATACCTATATACTATATATATATCAGTTTAGAGTAATGTAATAAATTCTGGATGTATTTACCAGTATTTATCCATTCTCTTACATTTGCAAGAAATACTCACCGGATCCCTGCGAGCCAGAGTAAATATCTTCAAGTCATTCAAAATACTTTCATTCAAGCTAAGGGTTTTAATGAGTGTTTTGACACCATGTATGTCATTGGTTGTTGCCCTTCTTACATCGAGTGACCTATTAAAAATATTTAAAAAAAAAAAAAAGAGGAAAAAGAGAGTAAACGTTCACTCTATGACAAATTAAAAGACGGTAATTCCCATGCTTAAGACAACATGCCTTCTACAAGCAGCAAACACATATCTTTTAGAAGTTGAAATTGTTTGCTATATGACTATTGTTCCAAATGCATATATCAATTTATTGTGCGATAACATAAAAGATCACACAGCATCTACTTAAGACAACCCAAGAAAGCTGCTTTAACTCCTACTAAACACTCGGTCTTTATGCACCTACAGCCCA
This sequence comes from Arenaria interpres, assembly GCA_013399435.1. NCBI lineage: Eukaryota > Metazoa > Chordata > Aves > Charadriiformes > Scolopacidae > Arenaria > Arenaria interpres. The sequence continues at coordinate 78,745 of VXAK01016222.1, forward strand.
ACGCCACAAAGCAATGACTAGCTATAACCACACATATCAGTTAATAATAAGAGCCAGTAGAGAAAGGAGGCAAAGAATCTTTTAAAATGAAAGTAGAATCTGTATCTGCACACTGACACACATGGGGAAAGAAAGAAAGAAAAGAAACAGATAAAAGAAAGAAAAAAAGAAAAAAGGAGAAAGAAAAAAAATAAACAGAGCCAACTGTCATCCTCAGATATGATACAAAGGAAAGGCAATAACATCCATTTCTCCAACAAGAACAATTTACTAACGTTTGTGTTAGGCCTCGGTTCTCCAAATAGTGATACATGAGGATAATCTTACATGAATAAAATGCCTGTGATAAACATGACATTGCCAATTACTAATAACACAACAGGGACATGGTGTAAGAGTGCCTGTGCAATATATCCAACCAGCAACATGGCAGCTACAGACGGGAACATCCTGGCACTTACCTAGCATACTCACTCTGTTATAGAACACAGTGGCACCCACTAATTAAGGGGGTAAATTAAGAAAAAAAATTTACTTTACTGTGACAATCTACAGCAGCTGAGGAACTCTCTCACGTCTGTTAAAGGCTTTGACCCTCCTGGTTAAGCAAGGCTCATATAATATGGACTTAAAGCGTGCTGTTCATGGAACTGAATTGCAACTTAATTTCCAAGAATTAAGCTCTTTCACCCACAGTTGAAAAACTTGTGATTCATGTAGCGTAACCTCCATTCCTGTTGTTCTTGTTTTCAATTTAAACTTGTACATTCTATTATTCAGTCAATTACTGAGATTGATTGTGTGGAAGGTGGTTTTAATGAATGGCACTAGTACCTTAAAAAAAAAACCCAAACCTACCAAGTATCTCATAAGTTATGGGAAATTTCACAGCTCAATCTCATTGTTCATCTTCAACTCAATTATCTGAGTGCTTAAAAGCCTACTAAATTGCAAACTAATCTTGAACTGTAAAGTAAGCATTTGCTTAGTTTCCACATTTGTTGGTAAATTTCTGCAGACAGTTAATTGCAAGATCAAACAAGTGATGAGGATGACACAGAAACGACCAGGGAATCACCTCTCCTATGAGGACAGGCTGAGAGAGTTGGGGCTGTTTAGGCTGGAGAAAGCTCTGGGGAGACCTTACTACGGCCCGTCAGTACTTAGAGGGGGTTTATAAGAAAGACGGAGACAAACTTTTTAGCAGGGCCTGTTGCAATAGGACAAGGGGTAATGGTTTTAAACTAAAAGAGGGAAGATTTAGACTAGATAGAAGGAAGAAATTGTTTACAATGACCGTGGTAGAACACTGGTAGAACGGTTTTCCCAGAAAGTTGGTAGATGCCCCATTCCTGGAAACATTCAAGGTCAGGTTGGACAGGGCTCTGAGCAATCTGACGTAGTTGAAGATGTCCCTGCTCATTGCAGGGGGATTGGACTAGATGATCTTTAAAGGTCCCTTCCAACCCCAAATCATTCTATGACTCTAAAATGGTCAGCAAGACCAGCAACATGATTCACTGTGCAATCCATGAGCATATTATCTTCCTGCCACTCCACTGAGCCCAGCACGTTTTTCTCCCCGCTCCTGTCCAAGGGAAGGTAGTTGTGCCAATAATGAATTACATTTTTAATATGAGGAAAAAAGAACATGCAAAAAATTGAAACGTTTTTTAAAAAATAAACAAAATCACCAGATCCACTGCTATGAGACAGTAGGAAAGACTATCCAAGGTTTGTGCTCATTTCTCTTCCAGCAATGAATTAACTCATTCTAGATGCCCAATTCCTTTGACTGCTCAGAGACCAGGACACTATTATTATTATTATGCTTTTTAGTGAAAATTGAGCAAAAGTATCCATTAAGCATTTCAGCCTATGCCTTGTCATCTGTTATTTTTTCTCCTTCACTATTAAGTAGCAGATCTACACCTCCATTTGCTGCACTCTTGCTTTTTGTGTACTTAACACTTTTTCTTATTCCTTTTACAACCTTTACTAATCAGTATCACATTTTGTGCCTGTGCCTCTTCTGATTTTGCCCTTTCATGTCTTCATATTCCCATCTTCTTACCCCTGTTTTTCTTTCAATCCATTTTCTGTGACTTCCTTTTCACTCACATGCCCTTCAAAAGCCCTTGGTGCAAGTACAATATATCGATCTTTACCTTTTCATACTTTGGTTTTATCTAAGAGAGTATCTGCTGCTGTGCACTGACTTTTTTTGCTCTTCAGAAACTTTCCAAAAGCTTCATCTGGTTTCTTCTATAGCTTTTCTGATCCCAAACCTCAATGAAAGGCTATTTTTCCTCACTTTTCAGCACAGCTACAGGGGTGGTAGAAAATACTACTAATGACCCTATTCTGTTTTCATGGAAGGGCTGGTATCATTTGGAATATGCACAATTTAATCAGAATTGTAAGGGCTTTTTAAAAAAAACTTTATAACAAGTTTAATTTTGACCAAAATCGCAAGAGGACATATGACTACCAATCCTACTGGTGGATTACTGAACAGCTGTGACTGAGATTAACAGGAATTACTCCAGTGGCTGTCTCTTCAGCCAGCTGGATTCTTACATGGTTCACAGAAGCCCAATTTCATCCCATGGTAAAAATCTTCTGCAAAGGTCCAAGAGTAGCTGGCCAGTTCCTGCATGAGCTATTTGTATACCATCAAAGGTGATTAAGTATGCAATTAAAATACAAGTATTTCTCTGAAACCATGTAATATTTAGCTACATTAAGACACACACAAAAAGGAAAATCTCTAACTGTGCCACAGTTTAAGCTTGGTCTTTGGGCCAGCGTAGGCTTGTTATACTCAGCAAGCATTGGAAAACTCATACCATGTAACACAAGACATAGCAAGAGAGGTTTTGTGTCCCAGTTCACCAGTATTTCACACTGAGAAGCATTCAGAGTAACACAGAAATTGAAAGATATGAAATAAATGATTCAACACAAAAAAATAAGAGAGAAATTATATAAAATAGATACTCAGCAATGAGGTTACTGCTGGGTTCTGCATGTTCCAGAAATGCACTACTGCATTTCTCTTAAGAGTTATACCAGGTTTCCAAGAATGAAATCTCCACAGGCTTTCAAACATCGATGTTACACAACCTGACTCAAGCCCAAAGGGCCAAACGCTGCACCATGTTTCTCTATTTGTCCACACGAGGGAACTTGAAGAAGCTACTTGTCTGTACCAATGTCCATTAAGTTAGTACATACTTAATGTATGTACATTAATACTCTGCATACAAATTTTAAATGAATCCTCTCATTGCACTTTTTGTTTTTACTTAAAGGAAACTATATATAAATACTGGCAGTCAGAAGACTGCTTGCTTTTACATTTTTAAATTATCTCATTTTTTGTTTCATTAAAAATCATGCCTAACTACAGGATGTTATGTCATACCATGCAGAATATTAGCTTTCTGAGATAGCTAGGGAACACCCGTCTGGTGCTAGGTCGGATGATGCAAGCATATTCCATAGAAGTACTTCAGAGTACATCGTTTGTTGTCACGAGGCACATGACTCACTTGAGCAATCCCGCACGGTGGAACACGTAAAGCTCATGACCAAGTTTGGAAGTACAGAAAGTGACAACCCGAACAAAACTCTGAATCAGGTGGAACTCTGGTACATGATGTGGCACGAGGATGACACAGAAGTCTTTGTCCTGAAAAAGATTTGCAGAAAATAAAGGCTCTTAGTGATCTAAACGTAAGCTTTACACAAAAGCTTCTGACTGGAGGGGACAGAAAGAAAACAAACTGAATGCAGTGGGTACAACATATGTATGGTCCAAGTGTTGCTCTACCTAGATGGCTTGATGCCTCGGCAGCACAAAGTAACTCATAATGAGCTCAACATTAAGTTGGCTCACAGAAACAGGTCTTTTAGCTCCGCTCCCATATTAAAGATTTATTAGTTAATATCCTGCTATTCCCTAATGGTCCTTTCATTCCATCTCCCCCACTCCCTTTCTTCCTCAGCAGAATACAATATTTCAGGTGGAAGGGACTTATGACGATCATCTAGTCCAACTGCCGAGCAGGAACATTATCTCTATACCCACACCTTTAGGGCTAACCCTTTTTTCTACCTTACTTTTCTTCTGCAGTGAAATTTCAGGACAAAGTATGTCTGCCTGGGACCTTTTGCACATTCGCAGCAAAGGGAGACCATCAGCTAGCGCAGCGTGTCCTAAAATCCTGAACAAAGAGCCAGTGTGCACGTACAGATCGACTGCGCCGCACGCAGAGTAGACGTGATGAATTGGAGTTTCTATATGCACCATGATGCCCAGCTTGTCCTGAGTTTGGCACTGCTGGTGTGCATGTGCTGCAGGGGGCATACGCACACAGAGACACACTGCATTGGCAGTCAACGTCATTGCTCAGACACCTGTGCTGTAAAGGCTGCAGCGGTGCGAAGGAATGCAGGAATCACCATCGAACGCTCTCAGATGTAAAAAGAGCATCATCTGGAGATAAAACTGCATGCCACAAATAACTTGATCCATTCAAACTGTTCAAGCACTCCCTTCCAGAGTGTCTCCCACCCCTTTTTACTGAATACGTGTTTTAAGACAATCTCACTGCACACAGGGATGTTGGACAATTCAGAAAGATGCTTCATGCAGCATGATACATGCCGAGAGACTCCCAAGTAGCACAGACCTAAAAGATGTCTAATAGGTTTACTCTGGCCAATTATTCTATGGAATTTTTACAGTAGAAAGATATTATTTGAATTTTACTCCTTTTCTTCTCTAAGTACACTATGTGATTAATTTTTCTTAGCACACCTGGTGATTCCACGATGACATTTTGTTTCAAGGAGTGACAGGTGCACTGCTGGGTGAATAAATTACTTAGAGATTTGAAGTGTTTTCTGGGTTCACCTTCTCTGGGAACTTTCTTTGGTGGGAAGCAGCATTTTAAACATGCTGATATTTATGCTTATATTACCAACTCTGTATCTCTGGTCACCAGGACCCATCTCTAAGGGGTGCTACCATGCAGTAATTTGTAGTGTGAATTTACAACATGCTGTAGTGTGCATTAAGAATGCCTCAAAGTGGACTCTGTTGCCTCAGACAAAGATTGATCACACAGGGCGTTAGTGTGAAATAGCTACTGCACTGTAAATTCACATCTTTATTTGCTGCACCTTAGCTTCGCCCTAAACACAAACCTTCAGTGCCACTGTTTAGGCTATAGGTAAATACTCAGGTTTTCCTTAATACTGCTGTTTTCTAGGTTTTAACTCCATGTCCTTGAATGTATTTTCCCTGAATTTATTTTTAATCTAAGTACAGTCTGGATCTACACATGATTTTAAAGGAATTTGAAATGTTCGCTTTCTAAATCTGCATCTCTGAAAAGTCCCTACAGAACATGGACTAGATGATCTCTATGGTCACTTCCAACTCTAAAAAATCAGTGAAATTCAGTGAATCGTTAACAAAGGACCTCTGTCACAATATATAAAGTCCAAAAGCAGCCAAGGAGAGAAGTCAAACTCTAGCCATAGCGTACTCCTGCGAGTCACTGACTTACTTGGGCATCATATCTAAATATTCCGTCCAACAACTACACTATGTCCCATATATACACATGCATACAAACTTTAAAACTTGAATTATACATACCGGAAAAAGCTTGAAAACATAATGCAGGAAATCCAGCGATCTGCAACCAAGAATAAACATCATTAAATAAAGCACATATCAGACAGATCCTATACATTTCCATACTTACATCCCTGTAAGTGCAAGGAACAGGTATACACAGCGCTAATCAGACAGTCCTGCCAGTTCATCATTAATCAATTGCAGATGTTGCATGCTGCACACCAGGTGTTGACTTCTACTGCTTAAAGCGTTACTTTAATAGTGTTAATAAGCACCACTTATTAACAAGAATAAACCTGAATGTTTGAAATAATATCAAAACATCAGGCTCTTCACTGAAAGGGAAAAAAATAAATTGATTCTCATGTTGTTGACTCCAATGTTTTTCAGAAGTCATTCACGGACTGTCAGAGCAGCATTCGTATATAGCAAACATTAATTGAGGTTACAAACAGTTGTCGCTTTGTTCCACCATATTGTCATCCAGCACCAAGAGTTCTGTCGTGATCCACATGGTAAACCTATCCCACCTACTTTATCGGACTAAAAGGCACAGCATTACTTTGAAATTGTTTCTGAACATTTTATTTCTTTCTACTTCTCGCCTACAGGTTTAGAGTAATCCCACGTTCTTTTCCATGGTGCCAGTGAAATGTGATATTGGAGTCTAAAAAGACACGAGAAATCTAACAAATCCTTCCTGTTTGCCCAATGTGTAAGGGTACCAAAGAGCTCTAAACCCATCAAATAAAGTTATCCTGAAGCTTTATAAAATATTTTTCCACCATGCAAAATGTGTCTTTTGAAGAAATTCAATACACATATATATTACCAAAGAATACTGATAAAAACCCTCCTCCTTTCAGACCTGTAAGTTTCCTTCACCAATAATATTACTGAATGAAAAGAGAAATAATTTCTAATTAAATATCTATGTTTGAATGAAAACTTTAAAAAAGAGCTGTAAAAAAAGGTCTGGATTGGGGCATTATATACTCTCCTATATAATACCCAATTACGACTAGTTAATAAAATAGCTAAATGCAGGAAAAGAAAATGCCATTGCAATGTAGTTTTCTATTCTCTGGTATCCAGTACTTTCTTGGCAGCAAGGAACACAAGAATGGAGGTATGAGATTTTTCAGGGGGCTTAAAAAGGTATCAAGTATCTGCAGATAAACTAGCAATTTAGTTCCTTCACGTTTCACTTTCAGTGCACTAACAAGTCACAGAACAGCTCTAGACTTAAGAGGTGGAAATATTTAGCAACTTTAGTAACACAAATTCCCCAGTACCCTTGAGGGTTAAGATGCAATCATACCTACACTTCAACCAAACCACTATTTCTGGATCCACGCGGTGCAGGGCCAGCAGTAAGTCCTTCAGGACAAGATTCTGCGATACAGTCAGTATTACCTCATACCATCCTTTCCACATACTCGCTTTTCTGATGTTTATTTTACAAACAGGTGGATCAAGCAAATGCAAGTTAGGGAAGTATACAAGCAAAGTATTTGAAAACACCAAGATCTACAGATTCCTCAGCTCTGAGAAGAGGATCCTGCATCAGTGTTAATCTTAGGAGAAGTCTTCAGAAAGGAATGCTATCTTTTCCACAGATACCCATCTTGGCATCCAGACTGTTCCTGAGATGTCTCCAGGGAAAAAGCAAATGGGACTGGTGTGACAGTGGAATGACAGTGTTCAACAATAAACATGGTGAAAAATATCTTGAACAGAAACAACAAAGGTGCGTACAAAGGACAGAATGTCAAAAGGGGGGAAAAAAGTGACAGATCCTTAGCCTAAGCAGGACACTATGAGCAGAGAACTCACCTAGTCTACAGGGAGAAGTAGACTACCTTCCCAGCAGAGGTACAGATCACTCCTTTGAATTGCTATTTCAGTATAATGGAGTCATTCTAGAGCAAGTCCCTCACCTCAGTATTACTTTATTTTTAAGTTATTTTATCCCGGAATAACTATCTTGCCTGAATTTTAGATTGTCCATAAATTAACTACTCTGGAACGGACTGTCTGCAGTGTGGTTGTTCTATCATATGTACATTGATCAGTGTTTCTAAATACACCACAGACTTCCAGCACTGCATTTCTCTCTTCCTAATGAATTCAAGCTATCTTGCTTTGTAAATATGTACCAAGAAGGCTATGTGTTTGCTTTGCTTTGGTAACTTAGGATATTTGCATTCACAGTGTTTAATCCCTTTGTGTAGGTCACCTTCTTGATCAAGAAACAGCTTAATAAACGGAATTAGCTTTCAAAGAGTTCTGATTTTTCTTCTTAATACAGTTTATTTCTAAATTTCCTTTAAGCCAGGTAACTTCAGAAGTTGTCAGTCACCAATGACTACTATTACTATTATGACTACTTTTTTTCAAAAGGTACTACAGTTACTAAACTCATGGTCTATAAAGTTCGTGCTATGGATACCTTGTGTCTCTAGGAACTACATGCATTTAAAAGTGCGGAAGATCTTGGGTGTGCTCAGCCTTTGTCCACTTTTTGTAAGTATCTACGTGCTTTAGGATCTTTCTAGGATCTATACACAAGAGCAGGGCTCATTTATAATCAGAAAGAGCCAATGTTCCTGGAGAGGCTTTTGCTGATGTGGCTTAGTATAGGTTCTCTCTTCAAGGGTGCAGAGAAATTTGGGAGAAAAAAAAAAAAAGATCTAAACCACATTCATAGATTTATTCTACTCCACCAGGATCTAAGAGTCCAAGGTCAGCAGCAGCAATAATTTTAAGATAAAAAGCCTTTGTCTTCCCCCTGCCATAGTGGATTCCAGAAACTGAATCAATTTTCTCAGTGACGGGAGACTGTGTTTAGAAATTAGAACATTTAACTGCAAAGTTAAAAAAAAGCTTTATTGCCCCACGAAATATGATGACCAGTACTGTAACATCTAGCTCTTTTTGCAGTTAGACACCTTTGGAATAAATGTTTCCTCAGAGGAAAAAGTGGCCTTTTTCCACAATTTCAACTAGCATTTTTCCAACAAAAATAAATTCTTAACTTTTTGTCCCTACAGTCTTATCAGAGATGGGAAGATGCAACTGGAGGTTGAAAATTTCAGTAGGTTATTAGGTTGAAAATTTCAGTGAAGTTATTAAATGGAAAAAAAAAAAAAAAAGAGGTCAGAAAAAAACCAACACACTGCAAGCAGGTGCTGTCACTTTTAGATTCGTCCTAAAAATGTAACGTTGAAAGTTGTTACGGAGATGAGGAAAGCAGTAACTATGCATCCATACTTACCTAGTTTCATGTTTCTCGTCAATAAAAAACAGACGGATACAGAAAGCATTCGAAGCTCCTCTGTACACTGGATGAAAAGCACCTGTTTCTTCAGTCTCAAGAAGGGATGTTGCTGAGGCTTTGAAATCTTTGCCTCTGACACCATCTAACAGCAGGTTGGCAACCGCTCCATCTTTCTGCATAATAATAGACAAGCGATCACTTACAACATTTCTGAAAATATTTTGATTTTTTAATTAAAAGGTCTTGCATCACCATTAATATCTTACAGTAATCCAAGCACACACAGGGATGTACTTTTCACTTGACACATTTTGACAAACACAGAAGTTCAAGGAGATATTTTAATGTGATATCTGTTTCTGAAGCACTAGATAAAAATGGCCTGTAAAATATATACATTATTGCTGAAGAGCAATATATTCACAAACTAATATCTGCCATTAGAGCCCTTTTGTGAGGCAATAAAATATCTTTCAGAAACGTTTCTATATAAAAAAATTTGTTTCCAGATGCATATTGAAAATATGTGAAAGTTAAAAACCATGTTACGTTCAAGAAAATGGGATCAATGCAGAGAATATTATGGAAATGGAAATGAACAATGATGGGAAGAAAACCAGGGCAGCTTTGACACGGTACTGAGAGACTAGAAAGACACATGCAATTACTTAAGATTTCTCAGGATAAATTCTCTGCTGATTTATGCTGCACCAACACATTTCATAGTAATTGTCTTTTATCAAGTCAATCTTCACTGGAGAGACACAAACACAACATGTGCCCTTTAACTACAAAGTCACAAGGTACAAAACAAGCTACAAAGTACAAGGGAAAACTGAAGCCCTACTGCTGCTTTCCAGCTTTGGTAGCTTTCCATCAGCAGCAGACACTTAGCTCAGTAGCACACTCAAGTCGCAATCTGGGGACCCGCAGATCTTCGAGTAAGAGGACCGTTGCCCTGCCTGTTACAGGAACGCTCTCTCCACATCTGCAGAGGAGCCCACTCAAAGCTGTGCTTCCACGTGCCTTTCACCGGCAGCAGACCTCACAAACAGGTCCTCACCCTTTTTCTCCTCTCAGTGCCACTTTATACCCACTCCGGTGCTGTCTGGCTGTTCAGGTGGAACTGGATGGGAAAACTCACCCAATTAATAACTATAACCACCCCCATCCATATCCTAGCTAGAGCAGCTTCTGATCTATGCGTTAACAGCAGATGTAAGTCTGGGCCCACACAGAGGACAGTGCAGGAGTGGAAATAATAAGCACTGCTTGTCCTAATAGCCTCCACCTTTGCTTCAAATTAGCTTTTAAAGTTATCAGCATTGCTGTGTTCAGTGGTATTACCTGCACAGTGGCATCCTGATCATGAATATGTTCAAAGTTTCCAGATGAAACAGACTCTGCCTCTTGACTCGTTTGGTTGCTTTTACCTTCATCTGAGTAATGAAAAAGAATAGATGCATCAGGCTTAGAAATGTGAGCTTAATGCCCAGAATCACAGCAATAACTAAGGAGTGTGCCAGACTACCTCTAGTGAAAGGTTTATTTTATTTAACAGTCACAGTTAAAACAGACCCTCCTAGAACTCTATTAGACTATTTGATCTCAAGGCAAAAGTCTGAGAATTGGTTGTAAACTAAGAATTGAACAAGACACAGTTTGGAAGATATCCCTAACTCTTGTTTTATATGTAATAAAATTTTATCCTATCTGAAGAGAAAAATATGAATCATTAGTGTATTGACTGGTATCTTAAACCCCCTGTCTGTTGCTGACTTGTTTTCTGATCATCATAAGGATTAGCAAGTGCTCTTGACTCCCAGAAGTTCAGGATAAATCCTAGTCAAGCCAGAACCCTTATATATTGGCCCAAGCAGGGACAAGAAACAGGGATTTAAATTCCCTTCTCAGTTGCTAAACCTAACTAGCTCTCTAAACCCTGTTTTATTTCTTATAAAAAGTGGTTGCTTTTTAATCAACCTTTGTCAGTTTGTCTATTTCCTCTTCTTGTTCCGGATCTATCTCTGCATGACAGATCATCCTACCATCCTCAATAACATTATAGTAACATTCTAGTCTAGTTCATACCAATCTGAGTGATAATGTTTTTTGTGGATAAACAGATAACTAAGGTGATAGGACGGAATTACTTGTAGACATCCTGTGAATCAATATTTAAAAATTGACTGACGTGATAAAGGTGTATACAATGCTATATATATACTTTTATATTTTATATATATACACACAGCATATATATACAGCATGTCTGGTCAAGTGCTTAAGCCAATTAAAGCAAGCATCTGTATGTGAGGGAGTTTATTTAAATATCACCATACGCATATTTTTGATATTCAACCTCTCAGCCAGGGCCAAATCCAGAGTGGATATTTAAAATACTAAGAAACCACGATAAAAATGGCCGAAGCCAATTTGAAACATATATGTTGCATCATGTTTGATTTCAATTACCTAACCATTATCTTAAGATAGCTCTTAACAGTTTTACACAGCAACACACAACAGCTCTGTAGAACTCCGCTGACACCTGGCATGAGTGTGGCAGAACCAACTACGAACTTTTTATGAACTTTTCTAATGCGATGATGCTTGCTAGACAGCAGGCAATCGCTGTTCCAGCAGATGTTACACACTTTGGGGAAAAAAAGTTCCTGAAGCAGTGTGGTGGTGGATTATTTTCTTTAAAGTCAACTGAAGGTGAGGGTATTCAGAATGAGAGATCATCTGATAACGGTCATCATTATGGTCACATTTAAAGTTAGCATTATCAACCAAAATTATTTTAAATCATCAGCTTGGAAAAGAAACATCGAAATACTAGTGAATCCTATACATTACTCCAAATAACCACCAAAATTACTAAAGCAAAGTGTCAGCTGTTGTGTTTTAGCCCTGAACGTATCTTCAATAGTTCTGCCACTCCTTAAATTTTCACCTCCCTAATTTTACAGATATGTTCACAGTTTGTTCTTATATTTAACTAAAAGCTTGAAAATAAGCTTTAAGTAATAAACTCTTCAGGTACAAGTGTCACTGCTGCGGATGGAATCAGGGCCAGGACGCCCTTGCATTTGAAAGCTCCAGTAACACAAGGAACTAAAAGTTTCTGAGCTTCAGGAGGAAGAAAAAAAAACTTTAAAAAACCCAGCACAATGGAACGCTTCGCTCTTTTCTCTGAACTTTACCTTGGGAAATTCATCTAAGCTACATTCACCAATATAAGCATTTCTTCATACAGTAATGAGATTTTTTTTTTAAAACAAAACAAAACCAAACCAAAAACAACCCTCAAAGGTTTAAAATAATTTAGCCAAAAGTATTTCTAAAAACCTGTTATCTGAAAATCTGTTTCTGTTAGTAGAAAAGAATGCAGATGCAATGTGCAGGGCAAGAAGAAACACAGGGGTTAGAAATCATGGTTTCTCCAGGGGTATCACAGATGTGGTATTTCACAGAAATGATCAAATGTCGGCTTGATTAACCAAGCTACATTTCTCATTATAAACAGCCTTGCAGGTGTCAGGAGTTAATTAATACAAGCCTCTTGTTGTCATGTAAATATTGATATGTTGTTTCTGACTTTATACTAAAATGAAATCCCTTAATGGCTCCACCATCCACTACCGTCAAATGTAGCTGCATCGGTGTTTACATATATGCTGTACACAAGTGACTGGGAAGAACATAAACAGTGTTGCACTAAATGAATTAAGGAACATAAACAAAAAGAAAATTAAAATAATTCAGTGGTTGCTGGGTTGTTAGCAGAGGTAACAGTCAGCAGGATCAAGAAGCCAGTTCACCATGAAGCCTGATGAAAAGCCCTTGAATCATTCCCACTGCATCATAATGTTTTCTAGCTACTAATTCGTGACACCATATAGAGTAACAACCAAATTACTGTAATTACCCCGAAATGTAAGTGGCATATCAATATTGTGTTAAAGACAGATTTTTGTATACTCTTTCATTATTATTCAGTATAACATTTTGAAAGGAAAAATAGTATCAACCTGTGGTCTCTACTTAAAAGCTAGAGTCTGAAAAAAAAATCCTTATTATGTTGGTTTGTTTTGTTAAAACGTGGAAACATAAAATTACTCTACAGAGGAATGCAGCTTGCATTTTAAATTCTCAGCCTTTGAATTCATTTAAAGGAAGTCCACATCCTCTATTGAAGCAGGGTGTCTAGTGAACCTTCACTGCCTTCACATCAAGGTACAATTTGGCTGCAAATTTCCAATACAGTAACCTTGCAGAAACGGTGCAACCAATGTAACAGCGTTGATATAACTGTGCATATGTTATGCAATATAATCAAATATAAACTATACGTGACTGACATTATATTACATTCCAAAGATACAGGTTGGCGCTTATTTTGGAAAGCCTTAACAATGGACTACTGGGATGCAACACTTCCATGGGCTCTACATTTACCAGAAGAAACCCACCAAACCAAACAAGATAGTTTGTTTTTAAAATTACATTTTTAATAAAATGAAAAAGTCAGAGAGGAGGTCTTGTGTGCTTATGAGTTGGTTTATTAAGAGTGGGCTTTTCCTGAAAGTTTTCATAATCGAATAATGAAATTAATTTTGAGTCACATCTCATGCAATAATGAAACTTGAATCATTCAGAGGAAAAGTTTTCATTCGAACTGTTTGAAAAATATAGACATCTTGTTTATACTCATAAGTCAAATGTGTAACAAGCAGTGAAAAGAAAAGCTGTTTATCAAATATCTATCATATAAAGCATATATTCTCCATTAACCACAACTAACTTCTGCAACTTGGGACAAGCTAATGCTTTCTTGTACTGCTATTAGAAATTAGAGTAACATTTAGCTTACATTTGATTTTTTTCTTCTTTTTCCGTTCTCTGAAATTCAACTACCACAGCCTTTAGTTTCAGCTCTTCTCTTTTTGACCATACTGAGCAGGTATAAACAACAACTTACAATGTTCCAGGACAACCAACACTTCTTGAAGTGTTATAATTGGTTTTTTATATTCTAAAATGTGCAAAGCTACAACAATAATTTTAGTTATTATGCAGTGAGAACAGAATTAATATTCCTGAGCACTGTATACCCATGAGCTAACTCTAATTTTACTATTAAATTTCTAGTGGCTCTTTCTCTCTAGGAATAGTATGAGAGTCAGGCTTTCAGCTTATGATACTCAAATTCCTTCTCAGGTGTCTATCTTTGAGACCATCAGCGATTTGTGCTCTAGCTATCTCAAAAAGTCTACAAGTAATTCTCTTTTTGCTCAGAGCTGCCCTTGTCATTCCAAATAGAGGAATACCACTAATTTTAGAAATTTTACTTGAAGGAAACACACAGGGTTGTAAACTAATATCAACCATCAAAAATAACATAGTTTTTAAATGGAGAGGAAAAAGAAGACATAAACACGTGAGACTGCTAACCATGTTGCTTAATAAATTTCTGAAAAGCCCTCAGATGCTAGATTGATGAGAGTCATACAGGAACCTGAATAGTTGTTTATGCCATCTTTTTGCATTTAGAATAAGTCTCATAGATTCCCTAAATGTTAAAAAAATGTGCAACAGCTGTATTGTTACAACCTATAACCACATACTCATTAAAAGGCTCAGCAGCACACAATTTCCCACAAAACATGGGCCTACAGCTTGCAGTCCTTGGACAAGGACAGCACACAGAAGCGTCAAGGGTTTAACCAGAATCAGTTAACAGTCAGAGTGTTTAAGATCGGAAGGGACCACTGGAGGTCATCTTGTCCAGCCCTCTGCTCAAGCAGGGTCACCTAGAGCAGACTGCCCAGGGTTGTGTCCCAACTAGTTTTTAGAAGAGATTATCATGAGTGGTCCTTCTTCCTCCCTCAGTCTCATTTACATTTCTACATATGTCTGTCACCTATTTTGAAATAATACTCCTGAAGCCCCAGAAGCACAGAGCGATATAGCAGAAGAGAGCTGGCTTCCTTCACCTCTCATTTGCAAGATGCTTCCTTGCAGAGGAGGGCAAGTCCATAGGAGCAGCTGTAAGACTTTTTTTCTTTCCCTTTTCTGTTCCGTGACTGTCAGCTCCGAGATACCAGCTGGTCACTGCTCTGCAGCTCCCCGGTTGCCTTTTTTGCCTGCTGCTTTGTGTTCAGACAAGCAGATACGTAACAACCTAATGGTGTTTCTTTTAATTCTATTACTGATAATTAGTAGATAGCAAAATGTTGCCCTTCTGCTGAAAAAGCCTTTTGACACTGAAAGATAAAGACGACAACTGTAAATCATTTACATGACACTTCTTTTCTACAAACAGGTGACGCATTCATGTTACTGTTTTTCATCACTTGCAGTAAGGTGGCTGTAGATGTGTTGTTGGATCATGCCCAGTATAAAAATAGAACAAAGAGACCCTGATCTCCCAAAATCTTGTAACTTAGAAGACTGCAAACAATAAGCAAAGAGAGCAGAATTTGGATCACAAGAAAATAAGACAACACAAGGTAACAGCCACAGTTAACAAGCTGCTTAGCTACTAACAGATATTAGAACCAGGCTTCAAAATTAAGTCTTCAATTAATGGTACAACTTCAGTTAACTGATAGAAGATATACCTGATGCTGTAGCTTTCCGAAACTTGAAACCCAGGTTTATCCCATATCTGGTATAGACAAGCTCTCCACAAGCAACAGTCACTTCTGAGTCAGAGACCAGGGCTATCAAAATTTCTCTCCTGAATTAAAAAACACCAGGCAACCATCTCCAAAACAGATACATTAATTTGTGTTTTCGTTCTAGAAACCTGCATCTTCTTCCAACCTTTTGCAAAACCTGCTCAGAAGCTAGAAATAAACGGACCATAAACCCATCTAGCATTTTAGACTACAGATACCTTCTTGAATGCTTGGCTTCCGTGGCATTTTGAGAATATCTTCAGGATGTGGTTTACAGAGTCCATGGAAAGGCCCCAAGTCAAAACACTCTTGGTACAAGGAAACATTTACTTGAGAACATAAGCTCATGAATCCTACTGCAGTACCACCATCCTGAAATACAAAAACAATGTCACACATACATAGAAGTTTAGTATGTGATTGTAGGTCATGACAAAAAAATTGAACAAAAAAATTGCTGAAAGATAAAAGTTACAGTGCTTCATCTCTGGCTGTGCGTATTAGAAAAGTATAAAGGAACTATTTCAGCAAAAGTTAAAGGTCTTTAAGGAAGGAAGCTCTTCAATTTTTAGTACCATATGCAACTTTCTGGTGAAAGGCACAATCAAAAAAATATATTTTTTTTATTTCTTAAATGAAAGCCTCCTTTATACACATAATGAAAACTCAGTGGCTGGATTTGTATAGCTGCTTTATCAGGCTACCAGCACTCCAATAAAAATAAATTAGAAAAAAGTTTAATTTTTTTTCCCCCCCTCAAACAACAAGTGATTGTTTGTTTGCCTTGTTTGCGTAACCGAACAAAAGCTGGGTCGCTGCAGTTGTCTGGCTGCTATGTAATTTTAGGCCCAAGGCTCAGCAGAGGCTGATTAACCAATCCATCTACCATATGTGCAAAAAGAGGTTGCCAGCTTCATTCTCTGCAGGGAAAATTGGCATCTATCTTGGTTCGCATGGAGGTGTCTTTCCAATCTGCGGCAGCAGTGGCAAGTATAAACTATGAGGGCCTCAAACACCTTTTGCTGGTATCATATTGAGCTACAAATGCACAACTGAAATGTATTATTTATAAAGATAGCCGTTTGTAATGTGCTATTACACTAATGGTTTATTGTTTCCCATTTGGCTTCCAATGGTAGTGATTACATGTTAAGGTTTTATAAAATCATTTGCTATAGAAAGCAGACTTCTGGAATTAAGTAGGTTATGTTGCTGATCAGCTTACAATACCACACACAATCACTAACACATGAAAATATTAACAGGAATTTTCAGCAGGATAACCATTACCAACTCTTTCTTATTTAAATTAATTCCTGGGTTTCTGTCTTCGGCTCAGCAAAAATCTGCCTGCCTGAGCCAGGAGATGGAAAAAAGCAACAGCATTTTTAACCGTGCAAGTATCACTGGCTACTAGTTTTCATATGCAATATTAATTTTCACCAGGAATGAAAACTGTTCATCTGTAATGCAAATGTCTAAAATGGTAACATCGTTTCTTCAATATGGTCTGCTCCAATTACTTGAAAAAAATCTACACGGTACACATGGCAGATGACATTGTGTGTGTGCAGATTACGAATTCTAGTTTTCAAAAATAAGTTTGTTGTTTTTATTTGCTGAGCTGTGGTGTGGGCAGTCACTCACATGTGGCATCACTAATTTTACCATTAGAGGAAACCAGAGCTCACGGCAAACTGACCTCACAAACAACAGCCTGATTTTCTTCATCTTGACATTCTATGAGATCAACAAGGAAATATTCATGATAGGTTTCCCTCAGAGTCTCACTCTGACGTGTCCAGATTGGCACGAGATCCTCATAATCTTCCAACCTACAAAAAAGAGATTGGATAATGTCCTAAAGCTCTGCCATTAACAGGTCCTGATACTTCTATTCTACTCCGTTAGCACGTGAACAAATATTACAAATACCTCATCTAAAGCCTCCACCCAAAAATAAATAATTTCACCTAGGACACAACCCCGGTGTACACTAAGCTGGGAGCCTCAGCGCCAGAGCAGAGACAGTACCACTTCTAAAAGCCATCACAACCCACCTAAGGTATGGATTGCCCAATGGAGATGCTTATCTTTCCCTAACAAAATACGAGGGGAGCCCAGTTGAAAATTCTCTCATCTAAGGCATCTCAGGCCAGGTGGACCTGGGCTTTAGGCCTCGTTTAAAATAATTATATTCAGTGAGCCCAATCATCAGTTGGTTAGAGTTGGCAGAGATCTCAAAAAGCAACAGCAGTGCAATTTAGAAAATCAGTTATTTAAAAAAAAAAAAAAAAAAAAAACTAGACATAATTTTGTTGCCTAGTGAGACCTTTGNTTCTGTATGGGAGAAACAGCGCTGAGTATTGGCTAGATTACTGTTATTACACACAGCAGTGTGGGAGTCACCTGGCAGAAATCGAGCCATTACGCCTTTGTAAGGTCAAGTTAATGCTCCACCATTGAAAAAGATACAAAGGCCAAAGTGCAATTATTCTACCCCTCTGCCTGGTGAAAGGCTTTCTGCATAGGTGGGAACCTGCTGCATCCAGGCTTTCAGTGCCTCGGCCACCCCAGCCCCTTCCCCGGGCGCCCGTTCCCAGTCAGACCAACTTTCGGCGTTCGACTCGCGCGGGCCCCGTACTGAATGCACTTAAACAGGCAACAGAGGCTCTCTCCCATTAAATCACTCTTCAAAAAACCTGTCGATTCGTAAGCAGGCTCGACGAAAGTCTTAAAAAGGAGTTTCAGTGCTTTTGCTAATGCGGTGAAGGAATTCATTAGTCATACGAGCTGCGCCCGCGGCATAGGGGCCAGCGGCAAACCAGCTCTGACACAAAACTGCCTTCAATAAGGACACCATGTTTTTCATTTATCTGCCAGAAAAATGCAAGAATTAAGTGGTCCAATCAACAATTCTGCAACCC
>VXAK01016222.1:97970-109605 GCA_013399435.1 Arenaria interpres
CCATAAGCAAGGGAAGAAGGAACAGAGATTACCCTAATCTCCTATCATTGACCCAGAACATGTTGCTAGGCAGGTGGCTGGGGACAACTTTGATAGATAAGTCTCTAAAGGGCTCCACTGAAGGTTACTATGGATGCCAGGGAAGTACAAAGGTGAATACAGAGGAGAAGGAAAGGCAAAGTGTCTACTGCAAACATAATTCAGCTTATTCAAAGAATCTCTTGATAGACAATATTAAAGTATGCATTTTGTGTCACCAGATACTGTGCAATTTAAGAGAAATCACAGTTTCCTGGTTAGTTTTTTAATAATAACAAAAAAAAAAAAAAAACCCAAGCAAACTAAAGTAAATAATTTTATTATTCATAGCAAAGTACAGAAATCCTAGACAAGATGGTATCTCTTATGTGGAATATTGGTATGGCCTACGTGACATTTCAAGTCATGTCAAAAATATTTCTAGTAATAATACCCAATGGCCATCAAAAGAAAGAATTTCTTCAAATTAAATAAAACCCAAACATAACAGCTGGAATCAAGACATACGGAAAAACTTTAAATCCTCAGGAATTAATTAATCTACTGATAACTTCTCAGTATGAAGGTTGATTCACTTACTGGTAGATGGTAGACAGCTCAAAGGAAATACTCATAAAAAGCCTAAAAACTGCAAATCAAGTTACCATGCAAATAATTGTGTAACATATTGAAATATCCAGACCTGTAGCAGGATGGTGTGCATTGGTCGAGGTCAGGCCTCAGTCTTTCTTCTTAAAATGCTCAAACGTCAAGCAACAGGATATTGCAAAGATGGACTAAACCTATAGAATATGTTTCAGGCCTGTTTGGTAAAATTAAATACATGTGAAACATCTCCCTGGGAGACAGGCTTCTGTCAGAAACCAGTCTGAGATGTCAGCATGAATTAACCCATAAACAAACGGGTGTGGATTTACCAGGCAGAGAGCTATGCCTAATGTGGCATTGCCATCTGTTAGCACTGGCGGGTACGGACCCACGCACACATCAGTATCGTACCATACAGCGTCCCAGGGACGTGCTCGCCCCTAAACTTCAGTTGCCCCTACAAGGACCAGAAACGCTAATTTAATCATAATCCTGCTGCATAACCACAGAGCACCACTTCCATTTGGAATGGACAAATCAACCCCAGAACGAACCGGAAGCAAACAAAATTATTACTTCATAAAACATCACCCTGCACACGCTCTCCCCGCCGCGAAAACAAGTGGAGCAAGAGGCCGCAGACGCGAGTTACATTTCAACCACACTGCGGGGAAGCATCTGCACGGCAATGACAGCATCTGTAGTCCAGCAATCTACACAGAAGAACATCAGGCCCCCTTGGGTCAGAAAGTTTGCACTTGTTATTTACCGTACACAAGGCTGGCACGAGCCCACAAAGCTGTCATTTGGCACAGGCAGCAGAACTCAAATGGCAGGAAAAAAACCACCCGCCCGAGTGGGGTTAAGTCAACACCCAGGCAGAGATCAACAGGCAAGGCTGCTGGAGAAACCGGCATCTCTGCCTGCTGTATGCTGCAGGCAGCCGGGCAGATAGCAAAAAAACAATCATTAAGAGGCTAACTTTCTAAATGACATTTATGACTGGAATCCCGAAACAAGAGCAAGGCTGCGTTAAAGGCACATTGCGGGAGTGTATCATTAATCTCCGCTCCAAACTGCACGCAACGAAACAGACGACAGGATAGGAGGAAAAGGGTTACCCCATTATTTTCTCAAGCTCTCTCAGCCACAGCGAGGAGACCTGATCTCCTGAAACACAGTGAGAGTGAATGTATGAAGTGCTTTTACAGGAAAAAAAAAATGTACAAAAAATGAAAGATTACTGGAAGTAGGCATTCTCTGCTCTTATTTAATTATTTTAGCTAATAGGCTTTCCTATTTAGACTTTGCTCAACCGGTCAGAATATAACATAACAAGAGAAAATTAAAAATAAATTGGAATATGCTCCAAGAGACCTGGAAACTACATGCACTCACTAAATAAGCAGCAATGCAATTAAGCCAGTAGATTCACAGAACAAACCACCAACAAAAAATGTGTTCTGGATAGCAACCTAGTTTTACAAAAATACATTTAATCTTGTGATGAAGTAGAATAAGCACAGCATAATCATAAAACTACTTAATTAGGTTATCAAGGAAAATCACAGCAGTTTAAGATATTGATACTATAAACCAAAAAAAGAAAATTCTTCAAGTTAACCCAGACAGATCTGCTCAGAGAAGTAGAAGGGGAAACTGCATTACCTTGCTTGGCGAACATACAGCTGTGGGTGATACCAATGTCTGAGGCACACAAGCAAGGTAAATTTTTTATCCACTACTGAACCTGGAGCAGTCATCATCTTTTCAAAGACATTTCCCATGTCTGGCTCTGTGAAGGACAAAAATCCGTTATGAGCAACAGAGAAACCTCATTATGCAAGATTTTAAATTATCAGCAAAAACTGAGAAAAATGGAGTTTTGAACTTAAACCACAAATGGTATAATACTCTAAGTCTTTTAAGTTAAGCAATGAAGCTGAAATGACAGCAGTATAAGCATGTGAAAGAATTGTTACTGGATTAATTTGTTAATTAATCCAGCACCCCAAACCTGAATAAGCTTCAAAGAAATCAGAAATTGGGAGGACTGAAACCCTACAAAAATACTAGTCTTATAACCAATACCATATGCCACTGGAGAATCTCTTTGTCAGGACTCATTATGCTGAAGGAAGGCTGACATCTGTTGCTAGGGTAGGTTTGATAAAAGCCTTTGTTCAGGTACAGGTTTTCTGTAGCTGACACACCACTGCAAAGTTTTTTACCATGACTTGGAACTAAGATGTTTAGAAATTGGCATATCAGAAATGGTTCCAGTTTACTTCAAGGAAAGCTCCAAGTAAAAATTCAGTAATTATGCAGATGCTTGGTTTATAAGTATGAATTCAGGAATGAAATCCCAAGCCAGGTGCTGTTCTCTGATTAAGATGTGCATTCGCCACCTTTGTACCTCTGCTCTAAAAGAAATAATCCTAGTTTCCTCTCACGTCTCTAGCATCCCTCCTGGCCCTCACCAAATTGTCCTCTCCCCATGTTGTACTCACTTGACTAACTAAGAGAAAGTACCTCATGTGGCTGGTTCTGATGTATGGGCATGATGCCTGGCTGACATGTATGAATTTATGGGTGTGCATGATTATGAATACACATATATATGTGCCAAGAGGCTTATTAGTCATTTTCTATCACAGTATAAGCACTGACTGATTTGAATCTCTATTCAGCCAGAAATCTTTACAAAACTTGTAGGAATATATTTCTGAGATCTTTACTCCTGTTTGAAATCCTATCTGTTTTCAGCAAATTTAAAGACTGCAGGAAATGGACTGCTGAATGGACTGCTGGAGCAAACATGGAACCACATAAACCTCTTTTACAAGGTATGTCCATTAGAGGATAATTCAAGATTGTGTTTTCTGCATGTTTAGGAAGTGATAGCTGTTCTTAATATTTAAAAGAAAAAAAAACCACAAAAACAAACACAAAAAAAAGCCCACCAACACAGTGCATATTAATGATAATGAGATTTGAGATTGTGCTCCTTATTTTAAGAATAAACTAGTATTAAACTCTTACCTAAATTCTCATCAGCTGGTTTGAAGAGAAGTATAAACTGCAGTTCTGGTACTGTGATAAAAGCTCTCCTGGACAAATAACACAACCGTATTCTTTCATCATTAAATCATCATTATACTCATCAATCAGATACAGCAGCTAGTCTTTTAATATATGAATTCTTTTTTCCTGTGTCTCTAATCTTCCTTCATGAATCTGAATCCACATGGCTCAAAAATGCAAACATTTTATTGATGACAAATCAGATCATATAAAATTCACCTGGTCATTTTTTTTTACCTTTTTTTTTTTCCTACATTTTTTCTCTCTTAATTTCCTAACCCTTAGATTTTAAACGTCCTCCTCCTTTTATCAGCTCCCAAGTAGTGAAAAGAAATAAAGATGCCAGATCTCTGCTGGTAGATCTCTGAGCTGGCATCTGGATGAGCTGGCTTGACCTGACAAAGTAACTGTAAATTCAACAGCACCAGCACCGGGTGCAATTCAGTGTTTATGGACGTAGGTTCTGAGTATACCGAATAACTTGAGCAATGGTTATATTGAGTACTGAGCTAACACAGTGATATATTGTGCTGTTTGCACTGTATTGTTTGCAGCCTTACCTTATAATCTGTAGCTAACAAGCTATCAATAGATTACCTAGAAACAAGCATATTCCAGAAACATCTACGGCTTTTTATGCTTCCTGCTCAGTCACGCGCCTTGATTTTTACAAGTGGAAATTTAGGAAAAAGGAAATCAATCTGCCTTGCAAATGCAGTACTATTTCTGTGGAAAATTACTGCAAAGATACAGCTAAACATCCACACTGTTTGGGAAGCGTACTTGGCACTGTAACAGCTTGGTTTCAAAGCCAACGGTGCAGATTTGATTAATACAAGGTTACATTTTATTACCTTCTGAGACTGTTTAGAGGGATATTTAATTTTCATCCAGTGATCACCTTAAGGCATTTTTAAATTCCGCAGCCTCTCCAGATGACAGTAGGAGAGTGCAGGTGCTTCCCTACAGAAAGTTACATATGAACTCACCTAAAAATTTCTTGGGAACATCCAGCTGCATAGCCTTCTTTTGCCACAAAAAGATGCATGAACAATGTGTTCAATGGCTACAAAATGAGGAATGAAAATCTAAATACCATGTAGCTAATATTTGTTTAGTCAACCCAAGTATTAATATGAACATTTATTTCCAATATATATGATCTGTACTCAAAATGAGAAGCTTCACATATATAAATAACTTCAAAACATATGTGGATAAAGTTATACGATTAAAGGACTTTTTTTTTATACCACAATTTGTGCTTCTCTAATATTTTTGATTTACAGTCAAGCTTACTATTGTTTGACTACCATATACACAAATCATTTCATATTTAACAGTATTAATTCCAGACTTAACAGCATTTTCATTTAACCACGACAATTAGCAACTAAATCCTAACAGCATTTAATTTAACATTTGGCTGATAAAGACGTTCTTTCTAGGTTTACAAAAAAGCTCACGTACTTCTTATACTCCAAAAACATTTCTTCTTTTAAAGAAGTAAGAAAAATTACAAAATCTTAGGATTACATTATTAGACACATTTAAATATCCAGGCAGAAACAGGGCAGACTGAAAGACATCTCTATCCTAAATGCCTCCAGTTAACCTGGAAAACCCTTGTGCTGGAATGGAAAGTGCTATTAATTCAGCTGTTCTCTCACAAATTAATTTCAAGTACTGGGTCAGTGAAGGGCTACCTGTAGATGGAATATTTCTACAAAAATATTTTAGATGGGCAAACTTGAGGTCTTCAGAATAGTTTAATATTCGAGCAAAACGTCATGGCTAGAGTCACCAATAATTTTCAGTAATTTTAGAGCCAAAATGATTTTAATAGAGAATGCAGTATATGGACCAGCACAAAGACAACAGGCTATTACAATGAACAAACAACAAAAGCCATTTCTAAAAAAAAAAAAAAATAATCAGACTTTTCATTTGTTTTTTAAATGCAAAAGAAAAGGAAGAAGAATAAAAAAAATGTTTTTTTCTTGAGGTCCAAGAGGAGGCCCAGGAGGCAAAATTTGGCTTGTAACTGTTTCTGAATAGTGATGGTAACCAGGCAATCCTGTAAAGCATCTTCACTAATTAAATTCTGCTCAAGTCAATTCCTAGTTTAGACCTTTAAGCTATTTTATCATTTCTGTGCTCTAGGATAAATACTTGTCAGCTAGACTTTTAAGAAATCCTATTTTCAGAAGATCTCACTTTTATAAAGTACATCTGCATGGATTTAACCTGCAGTTAATCAACAGTATTTCCCCGAGCTATAACTCAGAATAGCTTCAGCTGTTTTTTCGGTGCAGAAGCATAAAAGATGTACTGAATCTTCTGTACATAGTCAGAAAATAATCTCCATTCTATAAAAAGAAGAGTTGTCCTGCTCCTCATCAGTGTTCCAAAGTACCTTTCACTGCTGTTTATGAGTAGTAATTCCTAACGTGCTCAAGCTCTCTTTTTTCTTTTTTTTTTTTTTTTTTTTTTTTGTGTTTTTTTTTTTCCCCAGTCTTTTCTCTTTGTATGCCCTTGCGCTCCGAAGTCAGCTGCAGCTTTGCTGCAAGAGATTGTGAAGCAGGGCGCCTGAGGAAGAGCTCGCAGAACTGACAGCACAGCATAACCCGACGGGAGCAGCTGCAGCTGCACAGTGAATGAGGTGGTTGTGCCTGCAATATGCCTGTACACAAAGTACTGTTCAAGTGACAAAGGAAACAGATTACAAGAAAATTACATGGTGTTTTTTCCATGCTCCCTTTGGCTGTAATAATTTTGTTTCTTTTAACAGCACACACAGCATTTTCAAATACAATTGCTGTATTCGTCAGTTTTTCTGCAAGCCCTTGTTTAACGTCACCCAAAACAACATTGGAAAACTGAGGAACAAACCGTCTAGAGATAATTCCAGTACTGCCAATACCATATTCTGGCACAAGCTGCCTAGCTTTTGAGTGTTTATGGTTACCATTTTTCATCTTTTCTCAACAATCACAGGCTCTGCCCCCTAGCCGGGCTGCATCACAGGCAGCATTTGAATCCTGAACTTCTAAGTGCCTATTCCTAGTCCATAACTCCAAAGAGTAATTAATAAACTTGACCAAGGAGCCTGCATGAAAACTGGCACCACACTGAACAGAGCACAGGAATCTCCACACCAGCACCAAACAAGCTCATTCCAGAACCAAGACACTCATGTCAGCGTGATCCTCCACCCAGTGTCACCCACCATCCTTCAAGCAGGGGTACGCTCCCTGTCCCTTATTCTTTCTCTGAAGACAGTAAATTTGCATTCAGTTCTGTAAAACAGCAAAACTTTATTCCAAAAGGTGAGAAATGAGGATTCCAGTTCCCTCATAGCGAAAATTACCTTAGATCAAGGTCTCCACCCCCCAGTAAATGCTCTGTTAGCTAACACCAGACCCGAGCATTGTCTGAATGAAAAAAAAATTCCTATCACAACGCATCAGACATGTTCTGCATGTGTCTGGCAAAGAAAGGACTTGCGTTGCCTCAGTGGCATCCTTACAGTTGCCCTCAGTTACTGTAGTGGCAAAAGCACAGGCATTCATGAACTTAGGAGCACCTCAGAGTTTAGTAAGGAATCCCATAATCACCTTCTACATCCCAATGCCTCAAGTCTACCTAAATTAGATTTTAGACATCCATGCATATTTTTCATACCTGAGGCTTAAAAGAAAATGCAACTAAAAATCACACAGTTTACTTACAGTGCATTTATTGTTAATGTAGTTTTCACGTAAGAATGATTCCCAATCAGACTGATCAGTGATATTCCAATTTGGATAGTCCAGAAAAGCAGCATGGGCTATAACCTCATTCTTCTCATTGCAGAGTGTCAAAGCAAGATTGGATTTTTCTCTGTGAAAACAATTTAATTTTGCAGAAGTTGAAGGAAGTACAAAAATAAAAGTTACCAAGCTTGTTAGAACAGCAAAACTAACCATGTTCAAAAGTTCTCCCAGGATCAGGTCTCAATAAAACTTCATTACTCACATCCTAACTTGTCGTTATTGCTTCAATTCCAAATATTTATTTAGTGTGTTCTGGCATTATAACAATTCATATGACTTTTCAAACCCTCATTTACTATGAATTTGATATGCAAGACTTAACTGATCACTCTTCTTCATATGTTTCTTCCTACATCTGTATTTTAGCCCAAATAGGTTGTATCCAAGACATTTGCCATTAAGTCAAGTGGAAAAAAATCTAAGTGACCCATCAGCATTTGACACAGTCTGTCTCTGCTGTTCATCACTGCACAGAAAGATGAAGTGCAGAAGGCTCATCACTATCTCCAGGAATGAAGAAATGGTAACAAAAGACTTCTACAACCACTCATTTCTGCTAAGGACATTGCCACACGAGCAGCTAGGATACAGATGTCAATGGAGGATATTAGGTATCTCAGGGGCATGAAAAAAAAAAGGCACACTGAAACACATTTTATGGCAGATAGACCCTGTCTCCCAATGTAGAATAATGAGAGGCAAAAAATAATTAATTCCTTCCATTAAGAAGAAACTTGGAGAGAAGGAAAAGAATTAGACATACACACGAAAAAAAAAGAACAGTCATGGCCACACAGAGATTAAAAACCCCAGTCCCTGCCCCTCTACTTCTAATCACTCTCCAACAGGGAAAAGGATTCTGATAGATCTGGCAGACAGCAGACACTGGAATCTGATGGTTTCATCAGGTATTATTCAAAAGTATTTCGTCTGAACTTTTATAAAAAGAAAGCTAGTATAGAGTCAAATCTTGTCCACCATACCGGCAGCAGTGCTCCAAGTTTGCACAAAGTTGTGCCTGTGTGGCACAGCGAAGACATGGAAGCAGATTTTCTTTCCCTTTTTGTGAACAGCATAAAGAGTGAACGCCACATCATGTAAAGGCTCCTAGCATTTTCTGCCATTTTAAATGTAACACAATTTCTTGAAGTTTCCTCCAAGAAAGGTAATATAGTGTCCCTAAAATACTGTTACTTACAAGAGGTACATGACATCAATCCTTCCAAAAACTGCATCTGTAAAATTGTTGAAGAGTCCTATAATATCTGAAACATCACGTGGTTCTGTTCTTCTGGCACTGACCACTTCTGTATTTCCTCTTGAAGAAGTTATTGTAGTCATTTTACAGACTGCAAGAAGAAAGCAAGAAAACGTTGCTGTTCTGGCAGATCCCGCTGCAATCCATTGTTCAACATAGTTACTTGAAATGGATTTTTATATAAACTGTGAAGAAGTGTGATTCGGATGGATTTATGTACCTAGTTCCTGTAGACCTCTAAAAAAAAACATATTGCCTGCACAAAAATACAGCATGCAAACAGTGCACAAGTAGACATAGAGAAGGCAATCATAGCTATTGTATGTATTCTACACGCTACACAGGAAATAAATGTTTTTAATAGGCTATAAATTGCTTTTACATTTATTCATGTATAGGTATTTGCATGTTATCTATCAGAACAGCGTCCATCATTAATAATTTCAAACTTAATAGCCTTAAGCCTACAGGGTTGGGAGGATCAGCTGCAGTCAGGATAAGAATGCCCTGGTAACACTAAAGAGCAGTTTAGGTGAGTTAAGTGTATATTGTCAAAAACAGCTCCTCAAATTTCTTTTTAAGTCAACAGCAACACTTAAATTTCAGGAGGAGTTGAAAGCTCGATAGCTTCCCTGCCCAGAAGAAAAACATTTTTGTGGTTCCGCATTCACAGAACTTGCCAGGTTCAAGTGATTTATTGACACACCTAGCAATTTCAGAACACATAGGGGCAACAGGCATTCAGACCACCTGTGACTGTCAGC
The DNA here is from genome assembly GCA_013399435.1 of Arenaria interpres. Lineage (NCBI taxonomy): Eukaryota > Metazoa > Chordata > Aves > Charadriiformes > Scolopacidae > Arenaria > Arenaria interpres. The sequence continues at coordinate 107,519 of VXAK01016222.1, forward strand.
TAACAGCTCATTTATCTTTCAGCTGTGTTGCTATTCAACATTGTCGCCTGTTCTGACATCATCAAGAATTAGGCACATAAAACAAATTGACCAAATGCAACAATGTTTTGCAGTTTCTTATATATACTTGTGCAAAATATAGCCTTACTAACTCAAAAGAAAAGCCTAAATAACCAACGTACCTAGAATAGCAGAGCACACTTACCAATCTACCAAACACGATAGCCATTTTTAACACTGGCTCCAAACTCAGATGTGATGCCCGGTTATTAGGTCCCACACATCCCAACAACAATGGGATAACAAGGGAAACCTGGGGTTTTTAGACCTTTTAACTACAGAAAAGGTCACATGTACAGCTACACCTTTCACACACAGTCAAGATATCGTTATAGGTAACACCACAGATCCCAGTCATGCAAAAATACATTTGCAAAGAGGTCCTGGCACCAGCCTGAGGCAAAACGTCCTCTGCAGGTTTTAACACGTGTGCTTAGTAACCAAAATTGTGGTTACGTAGAAAAAATTAGCTAGACTAGAGCATAATTATTAGTGAGTATAACAATAACATCTACAAGGAAAAAAAATACTTGTGTACAAGCGTGTACAACTTCTCAGATGTCTGAAGTCATAAGATATATACATATACTTCATAGCGAAGTGGAAGACAACTATACTAAGGGCTAAATAACAGATGATTCTTAAAATAAGCAGAGAAAGCAGCCGCATAATTCACTTACACGTCATTAAGTAACTGCAAACTGTGAGATTACTAAAATACTTATTTTTTTTGTCAACTCCATATATAAAAATAAATAGGAATTTTAGAATGTTATTAATGAATTTAAGCCTAGCATTAAGATTACTTCAACTGAGTAAAACAGTTAGCCACGTTCCCACATTCAATTGTTTAACTGAATGCATTGAAAAAAAATACCACCCCTTCTCCACTAGTTCCCCCTTACAGGCTCTAAACGCTCATGTAATCACAACTGAGAGAAAGCAGCATTTACACATTAAAAATGTACCTTTTCATAAGAAAATGCACTGTTCCTGCAGCATACCATTGATGAGACTTGGCAAAACGAGTGGATAAAGAACCATTCCTCCTACAAACTAGCGCCTAGAATAATTTCTCTGCCTCCTTAAACAAATACTCTCTTTTTAAGCACAAGTGGTTTTTTTTTTTTCCTGTTACTGACTCCAAAGACGTACATCCATACCGTACAGGTGTGCATCTCGGAGGACTTCTGCGGGACACCTGGAGAGAGGGCAGGTGACATCCACCCCAGGGCTGGCCTCCAGCAGGGACTGCGGCCTGTCCGCTGTTCACGGACTCACGGAATTGTTGGAGTTGGAAGGGACCTTCTAGAGACCATCCAGCCCAACTCCCCTGCCAAAGCAGGGCTGCCCAGAGCACATCACTCAGGANGGAAAGAGTCTGGCTCCATCCTCCCTCAACCTACCCTTTAGATACTCGTCAGCATTGATAAGGTCTCCCCTCAGCCTTCTCTTCTCCAGGCTAAAGAGCCCCAGCTCTCTCAGCCTTTCCTCATCAGGGAGATGCTCCAATCCCTCCATCATCTCTGTTGCCCTACGCTGGACTCTCTCCAGCAGTTCCCTGTCTCTCTTGAACTGGGGAGCCCAGAACGGGATGCAGGATTCCAGTTGTGGCCTCCCCAGTGCAGAGCAGAGGGGGACAACGACCCGAGTAGAGTGAATTCCCACCCTCGGAAAGGCCAGACCCCAATTCCAAAGCCCGGTGACTCGGTTTGCGGACCAGCCAGAGCTCGCTCACCTGAGGGGAGCCGGACAGGAGTTTAACGCCCACGCCATTAACACCCCTCGGGCCACCCCCCGGCAGCAGGGACCCTACCACACCGTGAAAGCCGCGCTCGCCGCCCTCAGGGCCGTCACCCCCCGCAGCCCCCGCGGGCAGGAGGTGCCCGGACCCCCGTCCGCCGAGCCGCCAGGGGGCGCCGCTTGGGGGTGTGGGACGCTCCAGCTGCACCGGGCGCTCACCTCCCTCCCGCTGCGGCGGGGAGTCCCGTTCCCGGGCGCGGCCAGGGACGGACGGACGGACGGAC